>BFEA01000305.1:483232-496968 GCA_003427395.1 Chara braunii | reverse complement strand
ATATATATATATATATATATATATATATACTTGTGAATGGGATCGTAGTTGGCTAGGATCGGAAAGTCATTTGTCTAGGTTTTTTTGTTTGAGAGAATAGGAGACTACAAAGGGATCGACCCTGGCATTCTCACATGATGAGCAAAGTAAACACAGAGTCATTGTCATAGTTAGTTAAGCGTGAAAGACTGTCCGAGAAGTCAACCTGATTAGATAGTCGTTCCGGAGAGTTAGCACCTCGGGGCTCAACATACTGGTCGGTCTTAAGGCGTTCTACCGCGCGTATGCCTATGCTACGGCGATCGAGAAAACGCCGTCGGCTGGCCTACCTCTGCGATTGCATGTAAAAGCCTTCGTATGTGGGTCAGTAACTCAGCAGGGATACGCCCACCTAAGGGATGGTGACAGCTCCCACAGGTGGAGGTATGTTGTACCTCGCGGGATCCCTAACCTGTCGTAGGGAGTCGCGAGAGGTATAGCACGCGCGCACGGTCGAAGTTGGTATTTCGTTAAGTGACAAGGAGACTCCTGCGTGACACGACCGTGAGGTCCGACACTAAAAATATTACTTTACGTTTGGGTGTGGGACCGCCACGCGCTACAGGTGGTGTCGTTGCCGGGGATGACGGTTGCCTACCGTTGTCCCTGGTGGAACGACACTCGGGTTCGGTAATAGGAAATTTAGGTAAATTGAAAAGTTATCATTAGATGTATATGGTTGATGACTTGATACCTTGACTATCATTGGAGATGTCCTAAGACTGTTGCTTGGGTGTGAAGTCCCCCGGCAACGGCGACAGGTGGCGTCGTTGTCGGGGATCTCGCTTCCTAGCCTAGGTCCTCAGTGAACGAACTCGGGTTTGGTAAGTGGATGATCTAAGCAAAACGACAACTCTAATCTATTTACCGGGATATAATTTAACCAAGGATTCTGAGTGGGGAATACGCAAGGGTGGCCATAGCATATAAATCACTTGAGAATTTATAGAGTGGAATAGATACTAGGAGCGAATAGGTGGCACAAGTAAGGCGGCAGTCAACGATAACTTGTGAGAAGGGTCGCCCTAGAAAGTGAAAGAAGTATGTCACGGATAGTAATTTGACGTTATCTAGAATCTCTCAAAGGAAGACAGTATTGTGTAAGATAACTTTAAAGGTTATTGTCTAACTATTGTCCTCATATTAATAAGGCACCCAAAGACCGTGGGGCTGGTACTGGGAGAGGAAGATGCGGAAGGTAAGGGAAGGCCGCCGGGAGAACTATAGAGTTGACCAAAGAGCGGGACGATTGGAAAAAGGAAAATGAAGGGCTAGAGGAGAAGGAAGAAATTAGACTTTTTGTTAGGTCTGTATTTGCGAGCAAAGTTTATGGGTGGAGGCCTGTTTAGTCAGAAGTCTAGCAGATCCACAAAAAGGAGCGAACAGAATGGATAGAACAACTTATTATGTCAACTGTAGTTGCTTGCAAGAAGAGGAACGTAATCCTAAGTGTAATTAGTAAGGCAGTGAGGGAGTAGGTGTCAAACCGTCTTGTTTATGTTCAACTTTGTGACTATATTCAGGCATATGAGGGTAGTTGATTAAACTCGTCTACCCTGAACCATCTACTTAAATATACCCAGTTGAATCTAAGCACTTAAATCCATTCTCTTGAGGCCATTCATTTGAGGTTATTCATTTAAAAATGATTCATTCATGTCAATCTACTTTATGCATTTTATTCATGGTTAATTGTTTGACTTGTCCATCGGTGTTTATTTATTCTAGACTATGCACTTAAATTCATCCGTATGAGCTAATCAAATTTCACTATTCATCTATATTTCGAGCTCGTTTGTCTGGATTGCTCTTCTTATAAAGGATAGAGAAGCTACGCAGAATCCACGTCCGACGAGGGATCGGGGGTGAATGGAGTGACAAACTCTTTGGGAGGAGAAATTCCCTCAAAGAGGTGGTCAATGTGTAGAGCTTATCCTTGGGGGAATTACAATCCTAAGTTATCCTTTCCCTGACAGATGGCTTGAAGGAGCTATAGATTCGTCTTCTAAGGTAGTAGTGAGACCCGCGCCGGAACTATGTTCCTGGTCCATAGTGGGGTGTTGTCACCTGACCCTTTAAGGAATGGTGACTACATTAGTACAGAGAAAGAGGAAAGTGTTTGAACCTTGTTAGACTATGGTCTATGATGGAGACAACTACTGCATGCCGCAAGGACGTAGGGGGTGATTCCCCAACTATCTTTGCGTCAAGTGGGTTCATCATCACGAGAAAGGATATGTCATCCTTGAAACGCGTGCGGTGAGGTTGTCTGCTAATTGACCAAAGTCTGCGAGGAACGGATACTGGAATCGGAGGGTGAAGCAGTGAGGTTTGGTCCTTGAGCGGGGCTCGGGAGTCTAAGATGTTATCCCTTAGGGGATTACACTGCCCCTTGACACAGTATACTCCTGTCAAAGCCAGGGAGTAGAACGTAATACTCTCGTTATTTTGCATCCTAAAGCATTTATCATTAAAATTTTATTGACTACAGTATGACTATTGCCTATGATCGTAACAGATACCATAAGTTTTTGTCATCACCAATGCATACATATGCCTATTAGGCTTGTCTCTTTGCTGCTAAAACTATTTAAATATTCAACTGTTATAACTAATGCATTATACTATTATGACCTATTTTTCAATAGTCTTAGGCGTTTGAAAATTAGCAATGGTAATGAGGTATGGTTTGAATATTACCTTTCGGAAAGAATATTGTAGGAAGGAGAGACTCTGTAAATTGATGAGAGGTTTTACTAAGCGTTTGTCTATATGAGCAGGACCTAGGGGTAGCAGAAGAGGGATACTTCAGGGACGATTGTGAGATCTTTGCCAGATACATTAAGGCAGGGATGACTGAATTAGATGCACAAGAGAGGTTGGTTGTCAGCGCTGGAAAGACAATCCCCAGGACATCCAAGGGTGACAAAGTAAAACTTCATCAGATACTGGGGTTGGATAGCACCTTCCTAGTTTAGAACAAAGTAGAGATATGAACTCCTAGATAAAATTGAAGTTTTGTTGGGTAAAGAGGGAACATGAGAGAGTAGAATGCAGTCTGGAAAGAGAGTGAGTTCTTTCCTTAAGTTTGATAGACCAAAGGTTAGAATAGTATAAGGAAACACATAAATATTTGAAGATAGACAACGATGGTGATGAGAGATGAGTCGCAAGTCTGACTCATTGTAACATATTTTATATTTATATATGTATCCAAAGGGGATGAGCTGGTGACCACAAACACTTTCACATTGTGAGTGAATCCTTGTCTATGGTTGAGTCTTTTGTAAGTCAGTATCTCCCTTTGTCTATCACCATTGGACTCATCTGAGGCCTAGAGATGGTGGTAGAGGAACGGGCGGATCAGTGTTTTGTGTGAAAGTCGGTGAAAGGTTGTATGACCAAGATATTCAAAGGATTGATTATATGTTTGAGAAAATCATGCCACGACAAAGACAAACTTTTTTCAATGAGTGGAAACCTTTTTCAATTATTTTTCCTTTGAATGAGATGTTTGTTTTGGTGGTTTCAGACAAGCAAAAAGTCAACAAATATTTATTTTAAAAATAGTGTTTTTTTTAATTTTTTTTATATATAATACAAATGACCCCGAGGTGCGTGCCTCACCGAGCTATGATCAAAGACTTGGAGGGCACAACCCTGAGTGGCAGTCTGACGAATGTTCAATTTTGTTTATTTAAAAAGCATCGTTCATCCATCCAAGGGTTAACCTTAGGGCATAAATTACCAAGCCTATGGTGAAAAATTGGCATCGTTGGGACGTAACTCCCAGCGTTGGCTGCAAACCAAGTATAACCAGGCAGCGGACCTTCTGGTTTTGGCCTAGAGTTGAGACCTGAAGGGAGACCGCCCTAGTGAGGGAATCAACTCAGGTGGTTACTAGAGGGATCGAGAGTCAGGTCTAGAAACTGGGTAAAACCCAGGATAGGAGGATTTACCCGTTATTGCGTAACCAATACGGGAACCACTGTTAACATAACAACACAGTGGGCCGTAGCTCCGGCCTGATCAGCAGGACTGTGGTGGATCATGATGGAGACCGTTGTCCTCCTGTATAAGGCTTCGGGAAGGACGGCCGACAACTTTGGATTGTGATATCAAGAGTTGAACAACCAAGGTTTCGGTTAGGACCCGTGTTTGACGGGTTGAGTTCGCACGCGAGCACCGACCCGAAAAACAACCAACGAATACCTGGGCCAACGACTAAGGGGGAAGAAAAGGTGTGTTATCATACTTAACTATTCCATTTACTGTAGTACAGATCAAGTATCCCCACTTCGAGTTATTATATTTATTTTATGTGGGAGACCCAGGTTAAAATCTCGGCAGTAATAATGAAAAGTAAGGTGACAACGTCAATCATGAAACCACATTTCATTCCAGGATTCGGATTTGACAATTTGCTTGTCAGAAAACATCTTTTATTTGCATATAGTTCTTCAGCGACGGGTACGTCGCTTAATGGGGTTTGGGATACTGTCGGACCAAATACCCTTACAAGGGTATTTGACCATGTTTTTGCATTTGACACAGTGACGGCATCGGCTACCATGATGGAGTCTGTCTAGAATAGAAAGGGTGTGCACGCTTGAGCGAGACACTTGAAACAGTTTCTTCGGCTATTGAAGCCGGGGACAAAAATCGGTGAGAAAATTTCGAAAAGTATACACGCGCATTGTTATGACGCGCACTGTAATGGTTAGTATCAACAGTAATACCCTCCGACCAGAAAGGTCGAGGGGTTGATTGAGTTAATGGTGCGTCAGGTAGATTTACAACACACGCTGAGGCATGGACGGTTACCGGTCTACGTACCGGTACTGGCGTCTAAAAATGTCAACTTTGCCTTCTTCTACTCGGCCACGACTACTCGGCACATCTACCTCTACTTAGCGTAGTACCGGCCTAACTGCCACTTGAGTGTTTCCGCGGTTCTTTAGTGCCGCGGACCTCGTACCCCGCCACTTGAGTAATTTTTCTCGCTGCGACCCTCGATGCCGCAGCCACGGCTAAGTACCGGGCTTACGAATCTTCTGAGCAACTAAGTGCCCTTGCGGGTCACACACACACTCAAGCCGACAAGCACTTGGGCAAGCATACCAACCTGCAAGCGTACACACACGCTAACTTAGAAAAAATGGGCTCAGGCCGCGGGTCGGACTGAGCCCCACTACTGTTTATATTCTAAGTTGCTCCCTTTTTACTCGAAGTGGGAGCTAGCTTAGTAGGTTAGGGTGCCGGACTGTCAAGCTCAAGGTGTAGGCATCGAATCCACCCTGACCTTGAGCTAGCTCCTTTTAAAAGGGGCCCCATTTTGTTTTGCACCATTTCGAGTGGCAGGACCTTGAACCCGCGACCTTAGGGTTAGAAGTAGTTAGAGTTAGTAAGTTAGGACTGAGCCCAGCTTGAAACAGTGACACGACACTTGGCAGTGTAGGGTAGTTAGCAGTTGAAATTTTCTTTTGTCTGTTTATTTATTAGTTAGATTTGATTTCTTTTTATTAAATTTTATTATTATTATTATTATTATTATTATTTTAGTTTTCGCATTCCGTAGCAAACCTCCACCTACTCACCTTTGTGAATCTGCACTAGAAAGGCGGACAGGTTTGTTTTCACGAAAAATTTGGCTCTACTTCGAGCACAGCGTCCGAAAATTCGGACCATGTGCTCGGACTGAGCACTCGTCGGAGGGAGCTCGCAAAGTCGGAGGCCAGATGGGGGGACTTCGAATGGGGAGAGGAGAAAGATGCTTGCGCGATGAGAGAACGCAACGCGCGGAGGGGGTAGCGAAGACGAGCATGTGAGAGAAAGAAGGAGAGCGAGGGCGATCACGACATGGAGGAAGAAGGAATGCGGGGCGCGGTGCAGCAACGAGCGGGGAGCTACGGAGGAATGCGCGGCGCGGTGCAGCAGCGAGCGGGGAGTAACGGGGGTAGACCGAGCAAAGTGAAGAAGATGGCCGCGCAGAGGAAAGGATTCTCGATCAAGAGATGACAACGGAAGAAGAGAATAGCGGCATAGCACAGGGAGAAGGAAGTAGAAGGAAGGAAATAGAGTAGAAGGAAGAAGAAGAAAGAGGAAGAGGAAGAAGAAGAGAGAGAAGAAGGAGAAGAAGAGAAGGAGAAGAAGAGGAGGAGGAGAGAAGGAGAAAGCAGGGGGGATACTTACCTAGCGACGGACGGGCTGACGACGACGGTAGGCAGACGGCGACGAAAGGCTAACGAAGACGACGGCTCGACGGCGACGTGGAGCGTGAACGAGAAACAGGTAAGCCTTTAATCATTCGGCTTACCACGGGATACATCGATAGGAATAAAACAAAATAAATAAAATAAATAAATAAAATAATAAAAATGAATGAATCTACCGCTAAAAACATGGATACATACACACCTTATGTGTGTGTGTTTGTGTGTGTGTGTGTCTGCGTGTGTGAGTGCTTCGGCATGCGTGCATGCGTGAGAAGTGTGCGTGTGTGCAAGAGAGAGAGAGAGTCTATAAGTCCAACTCGCGCCTCGCCGCACACTACTTGGAATCGATAGATTGACCAAATAAAAAAAAAAGTGACATTGTATATTTCCATGTTTTGGCAGAAGATTCATTCCGTTTTTTCTCATCTTATCGATGGAATGTGTGTGTGTGTGTGAGACGTTCATGAATCGACCAAGGTGTGGGTGTGTATGTATGTGAGGGAGATAGTAAGAGAGAGAGAGTGAGTGAGTACTCCAATCGGTTCGTCAAGCACGACCTCGAGACCACGGTTGGCTCCGCGCAACTCCCATCGAAATAGATGGGCGAAATCGATCGGATCTTGAGCCAGAACGTCGAAATATTCATTACTATACGTATGTGTGTGTGCATGGGAAAGTGAGAAAGAGAGGTCGTGGTGTAAGAAGGGGCGAGATCGAGGAAACGTACCGATGAAGATGTATGATTGCGCGCAGTTATCGCTCGACTCCAGTTACTTTGTTAGTCCTGAACTTGCCCCTGATTGGGACTAAATTCGTGCGCGGGGTGCATAAAGTCATAGCCACGTGGTAGGAGAAAAGGGTGTGTGTGTGTGTGTGTGTGTGTGTATGAGTGCCTGCATGTACTCCGATCGCGCGGTGGACCTCCATCTGACTCCATCGATAGGATGAATCCACCTCTAGAACATGGAAATACACACTATCACACGAATGAACCTACCGCTAAAACAGGGGAAAATGTATTACTATGTGTGTGTGTGTGTGAGTGAAAGAGAGAGAGAGATAACGGTACGCTTACTGGGTAGTTGATGATCATCGTCGTTGCAGACAGGCAAGATCCCCGATGCGCGATGCACCCTTGGAAACGAATGAACTCGACCTTGAAGATAGCTTGTATACATTCGTTATTATTATTATAGTTATTATTTTTATTATTATTATTATTATTATTATTATTACTATTATTATACTATTATTATTATTATTATTATTATTATTATTATTATTATTATTATTATCATTATTATTGATATTATTAGTATTAGTATTGTGTTGAATCAAGCCATGACTACGATGATGTGATTTGAAGAAACGAAGAGGAAAGAACGGGTGTGCAATAGCGTGAAGGTAATAGCCGATAGGCAAGGAGCCTACCACAAGGAGGAAAACGACCGTGGGGGGGGGATTGAATGGGCACACTACTATCATGCACGACACAGGCAGGGCGACGTGACCGAGGGGTGCAGCCTACTCGATATCGTGAAAAAGCGAGAAGGGGAGTAGAGATGTGCGGGAGAAAGATCGGAGGGGGAAAGGAGAAGGGGAAGATGAGAAAGATTAGAGAGAGAGAGAGAGAGCGAGAGAGAGAGAGAGAGAGAGAGAGAGAGAGAGAGAGAGAGAGAGAGAGAGAGAGAGAATGGGAGAAAGAGGGTGATGATGATGATGATGATGATGATGATGATGATGTGAGAGCGCATACCTGGTATAGGCGATGGTTGCTACAAGCGACACCTTCAAGAACTTGTTGGCTGCTGACATCAATAGTTGCATTGTCAGTAAGGGTTGTGAAAGGAGTAGGTTGGGCGTCAAGCGCCAGATAAAGGGAAGTGCCCGGTTACATATGTTGGTGGTGGTGAGAGCAAGCTCTCGTTGACACTGTCTTGAGTGTTACGATCCTCCTTTAGCGATCCGTTGGTGCAATGCTGCTTTCCGGATATTGTTATACACTCAATCTGAGTATTGTCATCACACTATTATTATTATTATTATTATTATTATTTTATTACTATTATTATTATTATTATTATTATTGATGAGTTGTTGTTATTATTACTGTTATTATTACTGTTATTATTATTGTTATTATTATTATTCTCTATGATCATTCTTTCCTACGGAAGCGTTTGCCGTTGTATATCAATTACGGGCAGATCGACCATGAGTCGTGGTATATTGTGCCGAGCATAGGGAGAAGGGGAAAGGTCGTGAAGTGAGAGGAGAAGGGAAAGAAGGAGAAGAAGAAGAAGAAGAAGAAAAAGAAGAAGAGGGAAGGGGAAGTACTCAGACACTAAAATACGAAGCGGGTCCGACCATTAACAAAAAAACTATTACTACAACGATTGTGACAGCTGCAACGACGACAGAAGATAGAGAAAAAGCAGGCAAGTTTATAATCCTGCGACTGGTCACTTGCATCGACAGGAGGGAAGAAAACGGAAGAATCTACGGCTAGGTGAACCTACCCCTAAAGCACGGACACATACATTATGTGAATGAATGATAATGTGTGTGTGCATACGAATGTGAAAGGAGAGGGGCAAATGGTGGTCCTTGGGTACACATGGCACCTGTGTGGTGAGGATCGAGAGTGTGACTGGAGCGAGAAAACATACCTGATGTTGGAAGCGAGTGACACTGGCCGCTATCTGCTTGTACTCTAGGGGAGCTGTTTGTCCTCCTTGTGACTGTAGGGTAGATAGGATCTCCTATCTGTAGGCGGAGCTCCAAACTCAGGTAGGGTGTCAACATTGAGTCTATGATGATGATGCTGAGACTATGCCAGTGTGTCAAGACTGAGTTTTTGTTGAACTCTTATTTGGTGGGACCATGATGCAATTCTGCTGTTGGCTCGAGGTCAAGACTATCTGGACTCATATGTATGATGTTGTATGATTGTTGAAGTTCGCTATTGATCATCTTCTTTGATTATTATTATTATTATTATTATTATTATTATTATTATTATTAATATTTCGTTCGTAAGATTATTATGACAGTCGGCGAGTGTGAAAGGTGAGGGCGCGTACCTGGTCTTGGCTACTGCCTGCCAGGGTTGACATCTTCATACACTCCAGATCTGTCGTTAACGTCCACAGTTGCATTGTTACCCCGTAGTTGAAGATAGTTGCATATTAGTAGCTTACACACTGAGCACCTAGTAGGAGGACGGGCACATGATACTTTAGTTGGTAATGACAAGAATATGATCATTAACATCCAGATTCAGTACTTTAGTTCTCCTTCGGTGATACGTATGTGCAACTCTGTTTTCTGAATAGTATAAGACTTCTTGGTTTTCAATGTGATGCGGATATCTGAAAATCTGTCATTTATCATTATCATTATTATTATTATTATTATTATTATTATTTTATAATCAAATAGTTGTAAGTATCGATCGTGAGCAAAGAGTCCCTAATAAGCGCAACCCATCAACCGCAACCAATCAACTCTAGCTGATTACGTCCCGCCTCTTTGTACGCACTGCTTATTGCTCCTACARCGSAATAAGTCTGATGAAGTGTCGGGGGTGCAGTGATCTCGAYAGTATGTCGATGAGAATGTTGTGTGAGGTTATTGAATCCTATCAAAGGGGGATTGGAGGAGAGAAGGTTGAAAACTGAGAAAGAGGCAGTCAGACGGACAGATGACAGATAGATCACAGGCAGAAAACAGACAGAGGACAGAAGCAAATAGAAAACGGACATGAAATAGACAGAAAACAGAAGCAAACAGAAACGGATAGATGATACACACTCAGACACTATGACACAGTGACACACGTTATAACATCCCACATATAGAGTGAAACATATGGTCACGGTAACACGGACACTGTGACACACCCGCGCACATAGGGACATGGTGAGAGAGAGAGGCATATACACAGAAAGAGAGAGACGGGGAAAGAGAGATAGAGAGAAAAAGGACGAGATACGTACCTAATGCCTGAAGAGGAGTTGGCTATGCACTAAACAATCACGTATATTGGTCTTCGAGAGCCGAAGTAAGCTTGTGAGTGAACACAGCGGTAGGCCAGGCGCTGGGCGCCAGCCAGAGAGGAGCGACCTCGAATACTGTGTCGATGCGACCTATGGGCATGGGCATTGGCTCATCACTTTCTTGTATTGCCCCATTTAGATGGATTCTCGGTGTTGTTGTGCTCGGCTTGTACACGGCTACTCAGACATCTAAGTGATTTCGCAACTTGGGTCTTGTGTATCATCCACACTCGTGTTTCCCTGCAATTATTATTATTATTATTATGATTATTATGATTATTATTATTATTATTATTATTGCAATCAGATTCGCCTTCTTAGACATCCGGCAGACATGTAAACAAATGACGGACAAGCTGGCGACATACTGCCGCACAAAAACTCCGAAAATAACGAGGTCACTAACATAGTTCAGATCTGGACTTGCCTCGAACAACTGTTTGCATGGTGATTGTTCACGTGTACGCAACTCTAAATCTCGCTCGATGTTTCGCACACAGACAGAGATAAGGAACTGCACAGTTATACACAGTCAGATACACGATCAAATATACAGTCAGACACACAACCAGACATACAGGCAAGCACAGACATGCAGACAAACGACACAGACAGGCGGACAGACAAAGCAAACAGAAGACACAACATACAGACGCAGTCACAGTGATGGGGACGCAGTGACAACACGCTGTGACACTGTGACAAACACACCCACGCTTCACGCTGCAGCTATGGCAGCGATGGCTGCCTCTACCCTATCGTTGTGCTACGCCCTCCTCTCTCGCCCACTGCGTCCTCCGAGCTTGCTGTTGACCTCTGTGCACAAGTCGGTATGGTAGCGCTTCCGTGTGGATCACACAAGAATGAAAGGATGGTTGAATACTGCCTCCTGATTTATACTCTTGTAACTCGATGGTCTGCCTCTTCCATCGGTCATGGTACTCACAGTCCTCATGGTACTCGCTGGACTGGACTGGGACAAACGTACAAAGTCTAGGACAGACAGGCACAGTCTGAGCCAGACAATCGCAGTTGAGACAGACGAAAACAGTTTGGGACAGACGAGCAGGGGAAGCAAACGGAACGGGGAAAAGAGATTGTGACTTTGAACTTAACAACATTGGGACCAGATTAGACATCGGAACTCAGACATTTGACGAGGGATTATGACAACAGTCCCGTCTCTCCTCTTCTCCTTTGTTCAATTTCTCTCCTCTTTGTCTAAGCATGGTCTGACCTGACGCATTCTTCTGTGTGTAGCGCCAGGCCATTCACACCCCACAATAATGATGTTGTGTGCTTGGTCTGCGTTACGACAGTAATTGGGTGATCATTGGTATTATAGTCTTTCGCTGCGCTATCTTGTAGCATGTGAGGAAGGTCTGTTATTGTCCTGCTCTGCACCATTACGGTATGCGACACGCGCAATGTCACACAACTACGCAGTGACGCACACGAGGTGACAATCACACGGCGACACACAAGAGAGACGCATACACAAAGAGAAGAGAGAGAGACAGAGTGTGAGAGAATCAGAAGGAGGGAAAGAAAACATACCTGGTATACACTCGCAGCCGCATTGGTAGTTGTGTTTTTGGCCTTCACGATCAAAGAGAGCCTGTTGCATAAACGCGGGAGTACAAGGAAGGCCCTTGATATACCTGTCGGCTGCAGCAAGGGATAGGCTCCCATTGTCAACTAGATGAAGTATTCGAATTTCGATTAATATAACATCGATGCATTACTACTCTCTTGTCAGAGTAGGATTTCCTGGCTTTCAAGGGGATCTTACCGTCTGCAATCTGTCCTTCCGCTTTCACTATTGCCCTACGTCATTATTATTATTACTATTATTATTCTGGATATATTATTATTATTATTATTATTATTATTATTATTATTATTTGTATTATTATTATTTTGTGGCGCTATTCTGATTGTTATCATTAGGCATCACATAGAGCCAGAAAAGGAGAGTATGGGGCATTGGAGAGGGGGGAGACGTTATCATGGTGCCCAACTCCTCCATCCTCCTCCGTACTTGTCTTTGTATGGTACTCTTAGATACATTCCCCTCGACTTATTGATTAGGGTTTGATCCCTGTTGAGTTAACCCTGACCGCAGCTAACCCTAAGAGCCAGCAATCGATTTCATGAGTTGTATGTGACCAATGGCAGGGCGATTGCGGGAGCTCTGCCGGAGTTCATGCGGAACTCTAGAGGCAGGGAACAGTGAGGTATGTGTGCTTCAACATAAACCCTAAACCCTAAACCCTAACAACAGAAAAAATGTGGGAAAATTTCATCAAGTTTCCAACTCGGTCGCCGCGCCGGACCAGCATTGGAACGACGACAAATGTTGTGGCCAACCGTTGGAGCATCACCGTTTTATGTTTCCAACCGTTTGATCAACACGCGGCCGACGTGTTTCCAACATTTGTTCAACGTTGGTCCAACGTCTTTCCAACACGTGTGCGTTGAAACAAAAGTGCTATCAGGTTCCCATGACTGAAGTTGACTACTGCGGGTCAATTTAGGCACAATTGCATTCAATCCACCTGAATTGGCCCGCAGTTGTCAACTGGTGGGTTTGGAGGAGGTGCGCGGGTCAACAATTGTGAACGCGCACTGAATACATCAAAAAATTGGAGCCCACGAAAGAGGGTCGCACCCCCCGGCAAAGGAAGATGAGGCCGGTCGTAGTTGAAGGCCCACGGAGCTCCCTCCGCGGACGATTCCGAATCCTGCTGCATGCGCAGTGATGCGCTCGAGCCTCGGAAGGGGGCGAACGGTTCGCGGTTATTTGTTCAGCGTGGAATGAGATGGTGCCCATGCAAAGGAACTGCCCCCCGCACTTCCTCCTTTGTGCACATCGCCAAAAAACCCTGAAAGGAAAAAAAAAAAAAAAAAAAAATTAAAAAAAAATCGAAAAACCAGGTAGGCTAAGGGAAAACGCCGGCGACTACATAATGTGACGGAACGATCTCCTTGTGGTTGGTCCACCCACGCTCCCATGCCCATCGCCCCCTTTTTTATTTTTTTATTTTTTCTTTTTTTTCCCGAAATTGATCGTGCCTCAGAGTAAGGACGTCTCCCTCG
Organism: Chara braunii; assembly: GCA_003427395.1. Taxonomy (NCBI): domain Eukaryota; kingdom Viridiplantae; phylum Streptophyta; class Charophyceae; order Charales; family Characeae; genus Chara; species Chara braunii. The sequence goes on along the minus strand of BFEA01000305.1, from coordinate 483,557 downwards.
AAGGCGGTGTCGTCGCTGCGCGGTCCGGACTCACCAAATACGATGTACGGCATTGTGCTGCAGGGCGGGGGAAATTATGTCCCCTGGTAAAAAAACATGCGTCGCTTCCCCGATCCCCGTCGTTTATTATTAAAATATATATATATATATATTTTTTTTCCGCGTGTCCTCCCCCATTCGCATTCCCCCACCAGAGCCGAACGCCCCGCTGTGCCGCCTACCACGGCTGTGGTGTCGGGCAAGGCCCCATACTGCAAACGGTCCATTTTTAAAATTTTTTAGGGCCTCTGAAGCGGCAGTGAGGGTCGTGGATGTTTGGGTTTTT
>BFEA01000305.1:435893-449077 GCA_003427395.1 Chara braunii | reverse complement strand
ATGATGGAAGAGCAAGAAAGAGAGATATTGGGAAGAAGAGCAGCCCGGGGAAAGCAAGGTCAATAAGTGATTAAACTGAAATGAGAAATCTTATATATTCCCTAATTCAAGCAATATATGATTCTCCCCACTTTTGACATGTTGTTTTGCCCCTTTGCAGATCATAATGGATGTCATTCTGGAATGAGTCATTAACACCATAGCCCTCTTGCCCCTCACCATCCTCTTTAAACTTGCAACTCTCCTAGCCAACCCTGTTCTCCGACTGTTTTTTCCCTCCAAATTCATTTTATTAGCCCTGTCTATTTTCATCTTCCTCTTATTTGCACCCCCTTTCCTCTTCATTATAATCATTTTCCCTCGACTCCTCAACCATTTAATTATTTGAAGAAAAAAAAAAAGGAGGAGGAGGGGAAAAAATTAGAGGAAGGAGAGGGAGAAAGGAAAGATGAAGGGGAAGGAAAGGAAAGGAAAGGAGGGAAGGCTAGAAGAGGAAGGTAACGGAAGAAACCAGGACGGACAAGAAAAAGGATCGAAGGATGGAAACAAGAAGGAAGGAGGAGAAGTCATGAGCCAAACGAAACAAGGGAAGCTAAGTAGGAAGAAGGATCATGGAAGGGAGAAGGAACTGAACTAAGACGGAGGAACCTAACAAGGGAAGCAACTGAAAAAAGGAGGAAGAAGGAAAGGGAGGCAAGAGAAGAGGGAAGCATGGAAGCGAAGAGAAACAACATTTTAAAGAACTAGGCATGGAAGCAAAGTAAAGAGCAGAAGAGAAGGACAAGGAGATGATCCAAGGGAATGGAGGAGAGTCCAATCATCACGAGACATTACGAAGCAGGAGAGGGAAGAAGGAAAGGATGAGGTAAAGGAAGGAAAAAGGAAGGCATGAACAGTAAGAGAAGGAAAGATGAAAGTAAGTAAGGTAGAAATAGAGATCAAGAGAGATTTGAGAGAAGGTAGGAGAACAAGGAAAATTGGCATAAAAAAACGTTTCTGATAATTACCACATCTGACAGACGAAGGGAGGTTTAATAACATCGTCAAGAAGTTGCATCTTTAGGAATAACTAACACTTATCTAAGCCAGTCATGAAACGTAAAAACAATTATTTAATCACATCCAAGAATACGACAGAGTTTTGATTTCGTAAATGTTTTTACTGTGCAGATGGATTATGGGCTGAAAACTTTTCTAGTTGCCTCTGAACCTCAGTCTGTCATTGGAGCAGAAGCTTATGTCGTGCTTCCTCTACCCCCCCCTGCCTTCTCTCCAGCTAAGATCATTGATTGTGTCAATCCCCTTGCCCACGAAATCTCTGATCTCCTTTTCACTATTCAACCTGAAAATTCCGATCAATTACACAGAGTCCATACCCTCGCTATCAAAATGAAGAGCCCAATTCCTCCTCCACCACCCCAACCACCCCTACCCACCTCCCCACCTCCCCACCTCCCCCTACCATATTTACTCCACCAAACCGTCTCAACTCTTCAGAACCCTGCTCTGCCTCATCTAATCTCTCGGCACCCGTCACCATTGAAGCATTCCAACAACTGAAGCACTAGTTGCTCCTGAAGGAGGAAGAGAATCGGTTATCCATTCAGAAACTTCAGGAGCAGTTACTTCAGCGGAATGAAGATAATCAAGCTCTCACTCAACTTTACCAGAAAATCCATTCAGAGATGGATGTCATTCTTGGCAAACTCAATGGAAAGTCTCAACCGGCGTATGAGGAATTATCCACCTGGAAGAAACATTTTGTCTCGCCGTGCTATCATTCCCAAATTGAAGCTTACATCCGGTTTCTGGCAGTGAGCATGAACTACTCATATTATCATACTAGAAAATATGTGGCCTCTGATTTCAATTCAAGAGTCGCTGCTATCGCCAAGGATTGCCTCGACTCCCGCATCACCAAGGAAATCAAGTCCCAATTGTCCAAGGCCATGAGAGAAGGCATGGATAAGGCACTTCCGCTAATCAACTCCGAAATCAATTACTGCATGAGCATCGTTCGTAGAGAAGCTCACAGGTAAGTAAGGGGCTGTCGCCCCGAATTATCTATATTATTGCCCAGGACTGCAAATAAGTCCACGCCATTTGCGTATAATGACTTATCTTCCATTCTCTGTTTTATGCAGGTTGGGAATATCGGAGGCAGACTCATCCTCCTATCGCAAGAAGGAAGATTACTCCAAGTCCGATGATCACAAGAAGGCATATTCCTCCAAGCGTCACTACGAGGATGATAGGGACCGGGGCTATGACTACTTCCTCGCTTCCAAGAAGACCTTCACGGACCAGCATGAACAGTCTTATTCTCCTCCCAAGAACTCCGCCTGAACCATTGAATAGTTCCCCGTTCACCATTCCATCCATCCCAACCATTCTCAACAATCTATCATCCACTCCTTCAACTCAAGATCTTCGCTCTGTTTTATTCGCTCTTCAAGAGTCGTCCTCTAGGCTCCGCAATCTTGATATTTTTTTTGCCGCATCACTATCCTGCCACTTCGCTAACTGGTCACTTCTTCTCTCCTCCAGCTCTAGAAGATTCTCCCATTATGTCCTTCAATGGATCCAGCATGGCGTCCGAATTAAGTTAAAGGGCTCATCACATATCCCCACCCCTAAGGTCATTGAAGTTCGTCGAATAGTAAGGAAGGTACTCCCCGCCTCCTCCTTCAAAAAAGCTTTGCGTTGCAACTCACCTCCACCGCTCCACATACCTAATCACATCAACCCACCCCACCACTGTGATTTCGTCTCTTCAACAGTTACTCGACTTCTATCTTCCGGAGTTATAAAACTCTCTCACAATCCTATCGTAATCAACCCTGTCTTTGCAATCGAGAGTTCATAAAAAACTAGATTTATTCTGGATGTGCGTTTTGTCAACCTTTTTATCGCCTTCTCAAATTTCCATTATGAATCAATCGATGACCTAATTGCTCATCTATCTGGTTCCCCTACCCAAGACTTCCTTACCTGTTTTGACATAAAGAACAAATATTACCACATTCCAGTACACCCTATTTTCCGTCTGTATCTCGCTTTCCAATGGAACGATAGTACCTACCAATTTACAACCCTCTGTTTTGGAATCTCATCTGCATGTTGGATCTTCACAACGATCATGCAAGAAGTCATTGTTGAAATTCGTCTTTGCAAGGTTCACATTGCCTCTTATATCGATGACTCAGCTCTTGGTCACAATCACCTCCCAACTCTTATTTGGCAAATCTTCAACTACGCCGCCCTTCTATACAACTTTGATTTTTTCCTAATTCTTCACAAGTGTGCTTTCCTCTCCTCCCAATCTATCCGTTTCCTCGGTTTCAACATAGACTCTCATGCTAAACGCATAAAGGTACCTGAAGACAAAATCGCTAAGATTCTCAACCTCATTCAAGACACAAAGCCCAACAACTCTAGCAGAATTATCGCAAAACTCGCAGGTAAGCTCGCATCACTTTCAAGAGTCTTCCTCCCCACCCTTTTATATCTCTTTTCACTTTACAAGACCATCTCTCCGTCTAACTAGGATTCTCCTTGAGGATTTCCTCCGGCCTTATCAATGACCTTCTCTGGTGGATTATTCGTTTTACTGCACCTCCCAGGAAGACTCTGGACCGTCCACCCCCCAACACTTACTATTTTCATCGATGCTTCCGCTCTCCAAATCGCTGCTATCATTCACCCCCTCAACTGGGAATTCCTCTCACTAAATCAATGTCTTTTCCCTTAACTTCTTCAATCCTCCTCCACGCATAGAGAATTATTCGCAATTCTTGAAACCTTTCGCTTCCTTGCCACTTCTCATCCTCACCTCTTACCCTCCGCATCTAGCAGACTTCACGCCGATAGCCAAGCCGCTTCGGCTCTTCTTTTCAAAATGAAATCTACAAATCACGTTTTCAACCCATGGCTAAGAGACATAGCCTCATTTCTCATCTCCTTTGACGCAATTCTTTACCCAATTAGGATACCCATTTCCCTTAATACAGATGTTGCTCTATTATCTAAAATGGAGGATAATACAGATTGGGGCCTCGCCAACCATATCAAGAGTATCATCTTCTCTAGATTAGGAGTACCAATTATAAATCTTTTTGCCCCAGATTTCCACCATGTATGCCCTACCTTTATCTCAAAGCATTGGTCAGTCAATGCTTCCCTAATAGATGCCTTGTCTCTAGATTGGAACTCCCTCCCTTCTCACCCTTACAGATATGTCTTCCCCCCTACCGTGCTCCTCCATCACGTACTCTATAAGATCAGTGTCAACCCTGCTCCTTACCTTCTCATATTACCCGCATCTAAAAGAGCCTCCTGGTATCCCCGTATTCTCGATCTGAATATTGTCGACCGTTTCTCCATTCCCCCCTCCCCCTTCTCTTGCCTCCCCAGCCCCCGCGTCAGCAGCCTTGTTCCCAATTCCGCAGTTCTTGGTCTGATGACAATCTTCATCCTCCCTTAACTGCCCTTCACTTTTTCGTTTCTATCCCCGCTTCATCTCGTATCCATAACGCATAAACGTCCCCACCTAACTCCAAGTACCCTATCGCATCATCTCTCCCAAACTCCATCCTTCCTTAATTCCCGCTTGAACCCCTCCTATTCAAAAGCTATGACCACTACCCCCCTCAAATACTCCAGCCGCTTCAAACCACTTCTTTATTTGTTTATTGAAACCTCCTCCACTCATTGGTCCATCCCCACACACCGACCGGAACACATAACCACTCCGCAAATCCTGCCCCACCCGCTCATAACTAGCCATTATCTCAGACAACCAACCCAAGAAGGTTTCCTCCTCACTCTTTGGATCCCTCAACCTTATCATAAACCTTCCGCCTTGCTGATCAATCTTAGTATACCCAGGTCGCACTATCCCGCCCTCAACGTCAATCTCCTTGTACTGTAGTCTCAACCCTTCCCCACGTTGCTGCCAGCTTTCCCACAAATACAAGAATGTCATCCCATCGCGATAGGCCTGTGCCTCTGTCTATCCGTTCATAATTTTTATTTCCTCTCGTATATGCCTTACTACTACTTTCAAATTTTCCCATTGCATTGGCTGCGCTGACACCTCTCTGTAAACTATACTCCCGATATGATTTCCTAAACACCTTCACCCTACTACTCTCACATGGATCATTTCCCCCCTCCCTACCTAACAGACGGAAGTATCCACTCAAGTAGTTCACCACGGCATCAACGGTGGAAGGCGACACCATCGGAAGGCCCTTTGCATCAGAAGTACGACATCGACTCTCGATTTCAACAAGCCACTGACCGCTTAAAAAGGAAAAGATATCAAGGTCGCAGCAAGTCATGCAACTTCTTCCAATTTCATTCAGTTCAAGCCATTTATTCAAGGCAAACAACATCTTCTTCATTCTACTCTTCCATCGCCCCCCGACTCCAAACTCACTGATTATGGCACTACTCCACTCAAACCCAACTGTGTATGTTCCTTCAACTGTGGGAGTCGCTCGCTTCTACCTCTAGCCGCCATCACTCATTCGCTCGTTCCACCATTCCCTGCAAGACGACGCAGTCACTTGTGGGACGATGGAGGGATGTGGGCTGGTTTAGGAGGTGTGCGGGCCTGCAGCCCACCTTTCTGACTCACTCCTATGAGATCTGGCATCATCTTCGACTTCATATTTTTCTGTTTTATTTGGAAGAGTCCTAGGAAGCATCGTGCCAAGTCAAGAAAGGACTGAGAATACAAGGGGTCCCAGCAACCGCTTCAGCATCAAACGTACGGTTATTCCGGTTGGTCCTCAGATCAACACTGGTCCTGGGTATTTGAACCAGCCGCAATCATGTCCATGCATTTTCAACATCTATGGCCCTACAAGACTTTTGTTTCAGACATCGGGTCATTCACGCAAGATCAACGATTCACAAGACAACCACTCAAGATCTACGGAGCCCCATCTCTAGACCTACGGAGTCCCATCGGGAGAGGTGACACTCACCCAGGTTTAAGAACGACCTCGACAACCCGAGTGGTACCACTGCCTTGGTCGGATACAGTATAAGCGACAGGAGTCTGACCTGTCACCACAACTTGCGTTGACTCCCGTGCTGCGCCCTCCAGACTGCCCCCGCTTGCAACACTCATCGCATATGCGAACCTGCGCAGGAACACAATGGGTCAGGTCCTACGGAGTGTGAGTCGATTCTCCTCGCCTTTTTGGCGAAGTGGTCCCACCCGCCCTCGATTTTCCCGCGGTGTGCGGGTCTGTGGCCCACCTTTCTAACTCACTCCTATGAGATATGGCATCATCTTCGGCTTGATGTTTTTCTGTTTTATTTGGAAGAGTCCTAGGAAATATCAAACTTATTCTCATGGTTACAAATATTCTCTCCCATGACGTTTCAATATCAAACAACAGCTTGTATGCAAAAAAAAAAAAAAAAAAAAAAAAGAAGGAAGGACTCGGAATGAAAGAGTATGAGTCAACAACATTCTCCATCAACTCGCCTAGCTCAGTTGGTACATCCATGAATTTGTTGAAATACAGACATGAGTTGAAACTCGGGTTAGTATTTCAACAAGTTAGTTGCTACATACATGAATTGTTGAAATACAAACCTTAGTGTATGTATTTCAACAATTCCTGCATGTACCAACTCAAACTCAGGTGTACCACTACCTCTCCTCCCTGGCGCAATTCGGGATGCCTATGAATGCGACCTCCTCAAAGAGTATCCCGCTTTTAACGATAAACTTTGTCTGGCCCTGATGAACATGATATTTGATTTGGAATCTGCTGCTCGCTTTCGTTACAAGAAATAATATCTTATTGTTGATTTTGGAAATGATGGTTACGCCGAAATTGAAGTTGTGAGTGCAGAAACCCTGTGGTGTCCGGTTTGCAGGAGGCATTTCCATAACCAGGACGTTGAGGACGATGAAAACTACCCATCGCGAAACAATAAATCATATGCGAAAATGGTCAAAGCAATGACCGGGGGCGGTAACCCAGGGAAGTCTGACAAAAGTGAGCAAAATGTCGCGAAGGGGGGGAATAAGAAGAATGGAGGGGGAGGGGGAGGGAGGGGAGGAACTTGAAGTGGAGGAGTTGGAGGAAATGGGGGAGGAGATAAGGATAAGGTTGGGGGAGGGAGATGGAGGAGAAGGAGGGAGGAGGTGGTGGATACGGTGGGGGAGGGAATGATACGAGAAGGGGAGATGGGGAGAGGGGAGTTGGAGAAAAGACGAAAAGGAATTCAGGAGGTGTGGGGGGGGAAGCCAGGGGTGTGAAAGGAGAAGGGGGAAGGGGTCCCCGAGTCAGGGAAGGAGGAGGAAGTGGGGAGAGCAACGGAAGGGAGGCGGCAGATACCGCAAGGGAAGAAGATGAAACACAAGATGATGCAATGAAAAAGGAGGAGGGGGGATTTGAAAAATAGAGAAGGAATTTAACCAGATGGAGGAGGGGGGGTTGAAAGATAGAGAAGGAAACCAGATGGAGAAGGGGAGAAGAATGAAGAGTGAGGGATCTGGGAGCCTCGACCCCGTCTAAGGTACCTGACCCCTCTGTAAAAGAGCTCGACCCAATGCAAGAGGATAAACAGGCCCCTACATCAAGAGAAAAAAGAAAACGAGATAGCATTGCATTTGATTCTGACGATTAACATGCTGCAGCATTCGATGTTCAAGGCAACGAACTTGTCGTTCATAAAGACCACCTCCTTCTCTCTTCCTCTGATAGTGAGAGCGAAGGCAGTAGGGAGTTGACTATGTACGACAATGGTACTTACTACCAGCCTGAAACAAATCACTCAGACTTTGAAGAGGGTCTGGAAACCCTCTCTGCATTGAGATCCTATCGGGGAAATTCCCCCCCATCTGACATCCCATCGGATGGGGAGGAATACAACTTAGGAGGCAGCAACCACAATTGGTCTCCAACACATAACGAGACCTCACCATAAGGTGGGGAATCAATTACCTCGAGGAGCCAGCGTTCCCCTGCATAAAAAAAAACACGAGGCGGATAAGAAGCGCACCAACGGGGGCTCGCCGTCAGCATCGACACCGAAGAATCACGAGTCACAGACTTGCCAAACCCCAAACAGAGACAGTCACGTCCTGTTAAACAGGCATTGGTTTTTGCAAAGCCCGTGCAGACCCTGTCGAGGGAGGATCGCAAACAAGGGAATTTCAAAGAAAATGCAGTCCCCCTTGTCATTACACCCTCCCCACATGGGCCTATGGTTCTAACCAACCGAGATGAGGATAATTGTTTGTCCCTCTCAACCGTTTTATCAAAGGGTTATGGGTGTCGACTACAAGTAAGAAAGCTCGATTGGACCATGGCAAATGCACCATCCTCCCAGAGCCAAAACGGGTCAGACATATAGTGCCCAAATCAACCGGGCGGAAGATTGCCCTTCACACCGCCTGCCTTTTGCTACATACTCATGCAACAGACATGGAGTACTTATAGGCGCAAAATATCTACTGATTTCCACTAGCTCGACTGTTCGATACCAACTCTAATACCCTATGTCACTATGTGACATTTCATTACCAGATGGACTCTCTGCACAAGACATAACCGATTGGCCCTATCAAAATGATGTTGCTGAGGATTTCTCCTCAGAAGAATTTGCAAAGAAATTGAATGGCAAGTGGGACCCGCTTCCTGTGACACAGGAAAAGCAGGCTCCTCGAGCCAAAGGTAAAGCGACACAGCCAAAGAAGGCTACTGTAGGCCATATCCGCAAGTCGAAAACCAATGGTGTTGCCAAACAAAATTATGGTTGTTTTGGGCAGTGGTGAAAATTGTGAAAATCGACAAATTGAAATATTGGTGAAATTTCATGAAAGTGCAATTTTGGCTTGCTGTTTTATACGTTTTTAATTTTTTTTCCCCGTTTTTGTTTTACAATAAGTTAGTAAGAAGTGCCCTCTACAGATTAGTGTGAAGTACGGTTAAAATGGTCATTTTGTTTTTTTATAAATAGGGGTGAAAAAAGTTCAAATAGTCACGTTTTAAATCGTGGCTGCATTCCAAAAATGTCAAAAAAAAAAAAAAAAAAAAAACAAAGTCCAAATAGTTTGTATTCAAGAAACCAAGCTCAATAATAATAAACTTGAGAAGGTCCAACGCTGGTGGAATGACCCACAGATTTGGGCCCCGACAGATGGCACTAGCGGGGTTGTTGCCACCTATCTTGATATATAGGGATTTAGATGTCGACATCCTAGATTCATACGCTGACCCGGAAGGATGATGGGCCTGGATAAAACTTGCTATCGAAGATTAGGATTGACCAATAATAACTGTGTACGCCCCAGTGCACTATGCAGATAGGATCAACGTTTTTGAAAATTTATCCAGGTCCACCCCTGACGTGGAAAACTTGATTTTCTGTGGGGATTAAAAGTTTGTTTTTAACCCAAGTCTAGACACTATGCTCTCAACTCTCCTTAGAACGGACTCTGTTAGACTAGCCCCCTTTTGTGAGGCCCAAAATTTAACTGATGTCTTCAGAACCTTTAACCCCTTCAAAAACAGGTACACATGGTTTGACCCACCCCTGACCCGCCATAGCCCGACCCCTACAGAAAGAATTGATTTCTTTCTTGTTTATGGTCCTCGCTAGGACCGAAGCATTTGGTGTGATGTGATGCAAACATCATTATCATACCACCACCAGTAGCACTGGATACTAAAGATAAGGTGGATAGATATTAGTTACCTTTCAGGCTTAACATTAACCTCCTGAAAGACTCAAGCGTCATAGTCTAGGTACATGCCTAGATGGAGAAATGGGTAGAAGCTAAAAATCTATTTTAGAATCTTCTCCAATGGCCTGGTACTGTAATCGTTATAATTAGAGAAGGCCTCATTATGTTCTCTAGGATGAAGGTAGCAAGCAGGAATTGGAAAAAAATATCTCTTATCGAACTAATCTCTCAGGCAAAGACTGAAATGGGCAAAGACCCCTTTTCAAGCCACTATTGGTCTGAAATCTGGAGAGACTCCCTGGCCAAATTAGAATAGCTAAAAATTCAACAAAGACTAGCGGAATGGCTGAAATTATTGAATACAGAGGCATTGTAGGTTATGACAAAATGACAAAATTAACATTTCGATTGCTACTGATTAGACAATCTAAGTCCTTAATCAGAGAAGTATCACACTTTTTTCTGGTCTCAGCCCCTTAAGCGGTAGATACAGTTCAAATGTGTGGATATGCGGCATCATACACCCTAGATTACTTTACAGATATAGTGACTACTCACCGCCCTCTAGAACCCCCACTATTACACTTACCTGAGAATTTTAGTTTTTGGGATATTTCATTTAGATTTATCTTTCCCTCAGCAACAAAAAGGTTGGACAGGCCCATGGATGAGGCAAAAATCCTTTATGCAGTCAAATCCATAGCAAAAGGTAAGTGCCCAGGTCTCGACGACCTCCCAATCGAACTATTCCTCTTACCACATGGGGAACCTTTGGGTCATTCCTGTGTGAAATCTACAACAATGCATTAACTTCAGGTACCTTTTTAAACGGTTTCACACTAGGAATGATCCATGACGCGCCAACCTCCAGACCTGCACCATCTTCCAATCCCCCCCACCCCTCTTTTCCAAATTTTGGTGTTCTTGCAAACAGGCCGACGGGACCTCTTTTTGTATTTCCATGAATCAATGTGCATTGTTCGTAAGCAGGGAGTCCCGTCCTTCTCAGGACGTTCGTCAATTTTTTTGGATTGGTTTTTGGAATTTTATCTTTTCTCAATTCGGGAAATATATGGGAATTACTCGTGCCTTAGCAAGCGCGCTAGAAATTTGACTCGATAATTAACAATTCCGGAATAAACGGAACCCGGCATGTCCTTTTTACGCATGAATGTTCTTGGCTTCGTATCAGAAAATTTTGGGAATTCTTGTGTGAATCTGAATAGACGTAGGACTCTTTCTCGCGTCCCCTTCAAAAGTTATCTTGATGCTCTGGCTCCTGACCGGCTCCGTTCTTCTATTCGTCTTTATTTTCCTTGCTTCGACATTCTCCTTCATCGAAGGGAACATCGATACATCTCCGAGATCATCTGGCCACTTGACGTACTTGCGATCGTCAAGCACGACAAGTCCCTCTTCTATTGCCCGTTTAAGGTCCGGGCAATCCCTTTTGATATGATCTTCTCCCCTACAATAGACGCATGAGTTCCTAGGAGTAGACGCCCTGTCATCCGCCCCCCTAGACATCGATTTCCTGGCCGCGTTGGGGTCAGGTGACTTTGGATATGGTTCTGATGAGACACCATATTCCCCTCTCTCATTCCGACTGCACGAATCGTTGCGCCTGTCTCCTCCAGACCCCCCTTGCTCGTACCGCCCTCGCGAATCATATCGGCGGTTCCCCGAGTCAAATCGCCCTCGTGACTCATCCCATCGGGCTMCTCGGTTGTACCATCCTCGCGACTCGTCGCGCTGTCCTCTCATGTCTTCCCCGCGCGAGTCGCGCTGTCCTCTCATGTCTTCCCCGCGCTCAAACCGTCCGCGCGACCCATCTCGTCGTTCCCAGTCCCGATCTCCTCTCTCATACCTACCACCTCGGCTCGACCTCTCGTATCTGTCATCCCTGTAACCATCTCGGTCCGATCTCTCGTATCTGTCGCCCCCGCATCCATCTCGTCGATCCTGATCTGTCTCCCATCGGCCGCGGGAGTCGCCTCTTTCCCGATCGGCCTCATAGCGAGGGCTTCGCGGGTAATCGTCCAGCCTCTTGCTACGTACAAACCGGTCACGATCTCTGCGGTCTCGGTCTATCTCATCATCCCTACGCCGCCATGGCTCATCGTCTCTCTCTCTTACCCTCATTCGGTAATCAGTCAGCGTCCGAGGATTTCTATCCTCGACGCTCCTCCAGGGATCGCTGTTCCTACGGTCCCAGCGAAGTGAATAGGGGCCTCCAGGTTTGTCCCGGTATGCCGTGACCCCTGTAGTGGATACAATCTTGGTAACCTGCCTTGTTAATCCCTTCACCATATCCCGTATCTCCTTCACTTCCTCAGCCACGGCCTCATTCTTCTCCGACCAGGGATAGTCTTTGAAATCAGGACATCTATCCGTGGCATACTCCTTGTAGAGAGAGAAGTCACGCCTTCTCATCCCCTTCCACACCAAGTCCTTGTAATCGTCTGCCTCTGCCTTTATCGCGAGCTTTAGGACTTCAGGGAAATCAAGCCTGTCGCGCGGAAGATCTCTAAGTATACTCTTTTGCCTACCTTTGGACAAGTGTCCGATGAAGATTGTACAGCGCTCGACCTGTGGGATCTTCCCCTTCTTCATCAGCACGTCAGAGATCTTCTGGAAACGCATCCCAAATGCCCGCACGCTCTCATCTTCTTCTTGAGTTATTGTTTCTAGGTCTCTGATGGAATACTTGTTATCCTCTAATTTGTAAAGCTCCATGAGATTCTTYTTGTAAGTAGCCCATCTTCCATCCTTTGGTCGAGCTTCTTTGACTTCCCTACCGAGACTTGGGTCTACATTAAATAGGAAGTTCTCTATAATCTCTTCCTCTGACCACCGACTCCGGCAGGCATGAAGCTCCCACTTCTCCAGATATTCAGTGATACCATAGCCCCTGAAAGTAGGAGGCTCCGAGGCCTTGTGCGCAATAATATAGCGATCCTTGCTCTCGTAAGGAAGCGGATGCGACTCCCCTGTTTGGGGGTCGAAGACTCGCCTGAGCGGCGCCCTGTCTCTATCTCTGTCCCTCCAATAGAAATCCCTCAAACTCTCTCTCCAGTCGTCTCCGTGCCTGTCCGCTGTGGTGTCTCTTCGCTCGTACTCGGGAGAGCGTCTCCTCGTCACTTCCCCCCGTTCGCTCGAGATGYCTGTCTTTAGAGCTCCCCGCGGCTCTGTCACTGCCGGTTCGCCCCTTTCGTCGGGTCSTCCTCCATTGGTTTGGTCGGCCCATCTCAGCGGCGCTTCACGCCTAATTCGGTCTTTCAGATCTCTCAGGGCGCGATCGGGCGATGTCYKGTACTCCTCTCCTACTTCGCCCATGATCGGTTGTGGCCCCATCGTGTCGGGTTCCATCGGGTCCTTCAGATGACGCAGTCAGATATCCTAGTCAAGTGYCTCGGTCCTAACCCTATGACAGCCGACGCAGCCCGGACCAATGATAGTCACGTCA
>BFEA01000305.1:365230-399803 GCA_003427395.1 Chara braunii | reverse complement strand
CCCCCCCGGTGGCTGCTGCTGCCTGTGCACGTGGCCACCTGCAGTGCCACGTGGCAGCTTACTGTGGACTTGAAGACCCCCTATTTCAGGGGTTGCCCTACAGTGGTGAGGGTCTGCTCACACAGCAGACCCTAGATCTGCAGATCTGCAGAACTGCTGCTGCTAGGGGCTGATCAAGATCTCAGCCCCCTCTCTCCTCCAGCTGGCTTGCTGCAGCGAAGGCCAAGACCCTCCTGGTCTTGGTATACCTTGTGCCCTTGGAGACACCAAGGGCCAGATATCTCTTCTCTCTCTCCCCTCCCTCCACTAACCCACCTTCCCTACCTCTCCTCTCTCCTCTTACTCACCCGTTCTCTTTCCCCCACCTTCTACTGCCTCTTTTCTCTCCTCCTTTTACCTTCCCCGCCCCACCTTTCGCCCACCACCCATTCTTTTACTCTCCTTTCTTTATTTCTTTTTTTTTCTTTCCTTCTTCTTTTCTCCTTGCTTCTTGATCGCTCTCCACCTTTCCCCAACTCTCCTCTCCCCCAACTACCACCACATCACCCCCCCACCTTCCAGTTCCATTTTTTTCTCTCTTACATCTATTTCTTTCTTTTCTTCTTCACTTTTTTCATTCCCCTTCCCCCCTACTTCGATTTTTTTTCTGTTTTTCTTCTTTCTCTCTCTCTTTTGATTTATCTTTTCTTTTTTTTCCAAAAATTCAAGTTATCTTCTTCCCCACCTTCTTTTCTCATTTTCTGATTTATTTCATTTATTTTTCTATTTATTCTGAAAATTCGATTTTCTTTACGGCAACCCTAAATCTGATTAGGTGGTAGTCTTCCTTCCTTTCGGCACACGTTTTGACCCCGTGGGGGTTTACGAAGTGCTGCTGAAAATTTCTGATTTTCTCTTACTTAGTCTTTTTCGGCACACTTCGACCCCATGGGGGTAACGAAATGCTGCCAAAATTTTTGAAAAGTCAGATACTTCATTTTTCCCCACCTCTTCATCCACTTATTTACTTATTTATTTATTTATCTATTTATTTATTATTTATTTATTTATTTTCTGAATTTTTTTATTTGCGGCAGTTTGAAACCTCCTGTGCTTATCTAGATCTCTCCTTTCCCTTTGGCACATTCTTGACCCATGGGGGGTAGGGAAATGCTGCCGAAAATTTCAAAAAAATAAATCTTTTTTTTTTTTTCCATTTTGTTTACTTCTTCCCTTAATTATTTTTATTATTTATTTTCTTTTGTTTTTTCTCTTGAAATCTCACTGCTTATTTATTTTCTCTCGCCTTCCCCCCCCTATGCTTGCGATTTTATTTTCTTGATTAGGTCACCGGTACCCTACCCTAACCGCTCAAACTCCAGTTAGGGTTTTCTTAGGGTTTTTATAGGGTTTAGGGTTCTTCAAACCCCCCTACTTCCCGTCCTATTCCGCTCACGCGGACCTCTTCTGGCCCCTTCCAATCCGGCCCGTCACCTCCCCATGGCCGACGGTGTGTCACACGCCACCGACGCGGCGACAACCACGACATCGGGCTCCACACCCGTGCCGGCAGACCAGGGCCATCAGCCCCAGGGGGATCTGCACAACCTCATCACCTCCCTCCTCGCACCCATTCACGCACAACTCGCGATCCTCGTGCCCTTACAGGAGCAGGTGACGACCCTTGCCGCTGGCATGCAGCAACTCCAGGACGCTGCCTTCCCTTAATCTCCTGGCTCCCAGTCCGGGTCCCCCATCCTCCGACAGGGTGGCCACGGTGAAGCTTCCTCCTCCGCTGCCCCCGACCTGACCATCTTGGTGACTGTCGACGCCCCTAGCACGACGGCCGCCACGAGTCAGGCCCTCCCTCAGTCTACGGGCGCACCCGCCCAGATTCCGGTCACTACGACCACGGGACCACAACCTGCTACCATAGTCTCAACTTTTCCGGGTGCCCCGCTTCTACCTCCCCTTCGCACGACCGCAGCGCCACCTGGCTCTCCAGCGCCACCTGACTCTCCCCCCTCTAGGATGCCCCGTGCCGCTTGTGCATCCACTTCCTCAACTCTTCCTCCTGCCACTGCTCGCTCGATCCACGTCCAACGTCTCGAGGACGAGCCTGCCCAGATCCGGGCCGACCTCGCCCTCTTACGCCTTCAGCCACCCCCACCCTCACAGGTGGCCGCGCCCTCGGGCGCACCCCCTACCTCCTCTACTCTCCCTCCCATTCCGGCTCGCTTCCCGCGCCCTGCACCCTATCCAGCCCCATCCTACCTTCTTCCAACTCCCGCGGTTGCTGCGACCTCTTCTACCGCAGCTCCCTCGCAGCCTGTCGGAGTTGTCCCCGCCGCTCCCCCATGAGGCCCGGGCGCACAGTCAGTTGTGCCCCTTTCTCCAGGACCTGCGCCGACTTACTCAGCCGTGGCATAGGCCTCTGCTCCTCGATCCCCTCGCCGCCATAACGGTGGCGCACCACTCGTCCACTTGTCGGACATTGCCCTGTATGACGGTACAGGCATACGCGTATCTCGGTGGCTGCAGTCTGCCACCCGCACACTCCTGCTCATGGGCGCCACACCCGACATGTGGGTGGGTCACCTCTCCAAGCGCCTGCGTGGCGGTCCTTTCGAGGCCTGGGAGGATTTCTACGCGCACTCCCTCCGTGCGGGTCGGACCCCGACCTTCATGGATTTCCAGGCGTTCCTCGAGGATTGCTTTGGAGCCCTACATGACGTGACTGACACCTTCGAGCGTATCGTCACTACACGCTGGTCCGGCTCTGGTGGCGCTGCTGGCCTGGATCGCCACATCTAGGTCTTTCAGGACGCCCGCCTCATTTGTGACGTGGCGTTCCTCCCCGAGGCTGCCCTTATCGATCGTTCCTTGGCCAGCTTTCCGCTCGAGTACCACTCCGAGCTATGGCGGTACGAGTTCACATCGGCCCCGCAGGCTTACGAGGACGCCAGGGACCATCAGCGGATGCGGATCCGTCTTCATCCCGCCTCCTCCTCCCAGCCTCAGCGCACGGGCTATGCCTCCTCCTCCTCTCACGACACTTCCCAGCGTCGTTCCCGTTTCCTCGGTCGCCCCTGCCATTCCACGCAGAAGGGCCACCACTTCTCGCGCCGCTTCAGCGCGTTCGAGTATGGTGAGCAGGACGTTGGTGCCCCGCTGTCGCCAAAGGGTGACCAGAGCGACGACCTCGACCTCGGTGAGGCCGTCCACCACCACCTGGAGAACTCTACTCTCCCTATGGCCGAGTGCCTCCAGCTCATCCCTCTCCGCCCTCTCCCGGGCACGCAGCCGCCCCGGTCACGCAGCCGCCCCGGTCACGCTAACGCATCGCCCCCCGAGGTCCCTCAGCAGAACCTCCCTCAGGGCTTTGTCCCTCCTCACGATGTCCTTTCCGCTGAGGAGCGCGCGACTATTTTGGGCCGGCGTGGGTGCTTACGCTGCCGCCAGGACGGTCATACCTCCTCACGGTGCCCTTATACCACCGCCCTCAACCGCCACTACGCTGACCTTTCCCGCCAACGTCGTGCTCAGTCCCCCCCCGGCGCCTCGCATCCCCGCGGCGCCTCCTAGCCACGGTGCAGGGTACACCTGCGCCCTCCTCAGTAGCCGGCTTCCCGAAATCCCCGTCGTGGTTTGCCCCTCTCGCTACTGGAGTTGAGGTCTCGCAGGACACGACAGAGTATACTCAGCCCTCTATCGTAGTATCGTTTGCGCCTCCGTAGACCACCGTCTCCCCTCCTACCTCGCCACGACTACCGACATGTCGAGCCATTCGCTCAGCCCGTTGCAGCGAGCAGCTTGCTACTCGCGAGGACGTTGTGTCCTCTCTTCTGAACTTGAGCATGCTCCASRCTCGTCAGGAGCGACTCACCCTCCATGTCGCTGCACTGCATCGCCTTCTCACCATCCTCTCTAACCCTGATCGCACCCGCCCGATCATTCCCGTACGACTGGGGACCTCCACGAGGGTCTACTCAGCGTTGTGGGATTCCAATTCTCAGGGCGACTTCATTCACCCACGTGTGGTGAAAGAAGCCCGCTTACCCACGACCGGGTCGCCGACTCCCATCTCTGTCACCCTTGGGGATGACAAGACCCAGCGCTTCTTCGATCAAACGGTCACCGACCTCCCTTTATTCCTCACGCTCAAGCCGACTGATCGTCCATCGACGTCCTGTCGCCACCGCTCCTCTGCACATTTCGATGTGATGGAGACGGGGTACGATTTCATTCTCGGCACTCCGTGGTCTCGTCGGTTCTGTAGCACGGAGGTCGATTGGGCGACCAACACTCTCGTTCTCAAAAAGAAGTGTGGACAGATGTATCGTGTACCTTTCATAGGTACCACTACGACACCACGCCCCAATCCGCCTCCGCCGGAGCCCTCCCTGCCCACACCATCTCTTTCTATCACTGTCACCTCGCCTCGGCAGTTCGCCCGCTTTATCTGACAGGACGACGTCACCTTCTTTATGGTGAACGTGACGGATCTCTGACACTATGATCCACCCTGTCCCGATGTCGAGCTCATCCCTCTGGAGCCAAACCCTCCTTCTATCTCCATGGCTCCCATCTCTACTTCCCACCCTCCGTCGTCCGTCGAGTCCACCCCGCCGTCGCGCGCTGACGCTGACGCTGAGGAACTCGCACGATATACGGCTGACCTGGAGCCCGCAGTTCGTGACCTCATTCGAGAAAACCACAACGTTTTCCCATTCTCGTTCTCGTACGCTGGCATCTCACCAATGTGCGACGTCGAGCACTCCATCCAGCTTGTGCCTAACTATCGTGTTCACCACCAGGCACACTACAGACTCTCGATCCCCGAGGCCACCGAACTCAAGCGTCAGCTTGAGGAGCTCCAGAGACTGGGTTTCATTAAACCAAGCAACTCCCCGTGGGGTGCACCCGTCCTCTTAGATCGCAAAGCGGATGGAACTCTCCGCCTCTGCATCGACTACCGCGGTCTCAACCGCTACACGATTAAGAACAGCTACCCCATGCCTCGTTCCAATGAGCTGTTCAACCGCCTAGCAGACAACCGCTTCTTTACGAAGATTGATCTTCGTAGTGGTTACCATCAGATCTGCGTCGCTGCAACCGACCAGCCGAAGACAGCGTTCCGATCGCGCTTCAGCCACTAAGAGTTCACGGTGATGCCATTCGGCCTCACCAACGCACCCGCTACCTTCCAGAGGGCGATGAACGACATCTTCAGGGACATCCTGGAGCAGTATGTTCTTGTCTACCTTAATGACATCCTGGTCTACAGTCGTACCCTTGAGGAGCACCTCAGACACCTCCGCGACGTCCTTGACCGCTTGCGCAGACACGGCTTTTATGCCAAGCTGAGCAAGTGCCGCTTTGCCCAGCACAAAGTGGATTTCTTAGGACACTACGTGTCTGACCAGGGTCTCCACATGGACGACGCGGAGATCACTGCTATTGCGGAGTGGCCCGTCCCCACATCCGCCAAGCAGCTTGGCAGCTTCCTAGGCCTTACCAGCTACTATAGTAATTTCATCTAGGGATACCCTAGGTATTCCTACGTCCTTACCTCCACTCTCCTCCGGAAGAACCCACCTTGGGCTTGGACACCCCTCCACGAGCACGAGGACGCCTTCCGCGCCCTCAAGAAGGCGGTGACATATGCATCGGTTCTTCACCTACCCGATTTCGATCGCCCTTTTATCCTGACCACCGATGCATCGGACTTTGCTGTAGGGGCAGTGCTTTCTCAGGTCTTCCCCTCCTCCCCTGATTCCTCTCATCCTCGTTCCCCTTGCTTCTCACCACCTACCCCTACCACTGCTTCCCGAATGACGCCTACTCGTCCAGCTACTGACGAGCCTTTTATTGACTATTCTCCTACCATCGCCGAGGACGACATTGTCGAGTCTCGCTCTGGTGATTGTCTGATAGCCTTCTATTCCCGTCAGCTCCTGCCCGCCGAGATAAACTACACCGCTGATGAACGTGAGGTTCTCGCAGTAGTTTATGCCGCTCGACACTGGCGTCACTACCTGCACGGGGCACCGTTCATGGTGCGTACAGACAACTTTGTTGTCCTCGCTTTTCTGACAAAACCGAAGCTCGTTCCTCGACATGCTCGCTGGTGGCGCGACCTATCCGAGTTTAGTTTCACCACTGAGCACATCAAAAGTGACACTAATCGAGCCGCAGATGCCTTATCCCGGCGCCCTGACCACGACCAGGAGCAGATTTAGCTCTCTTTCATCTCGGTCACCACCGTCCACTACTCGGTGATCGACGAGTTCCGCACTCAGTACTGCCACTGCCCCGACTATCGCGACATCCACGCGATCCTTCGGAGTGGCAAGACCGTCCCGAACTACTCTCTCGGGAACAACGGTCTAGTGTACTGGCACGGTTCACAGGGCACCAGAGAGCCCCGTATTTGCGTTCCCTCCACTTGACAGCTACATGTTCGGGCAGTAGCAGAGTTTCATGACCAAGCAGCCGCCGGTCATATGGGCTTCCACAAGACGTTGGCTCGTGTGAGCCGCCTGTACGTCTGGCCGAAGC
Source organism: Chara braunii (assembly GCA_003427395.1). Classification (NCBI taxonomy): domain Eukaryota; kingdom Viridiplantae; phylum Streptophyta; class Charophyceae; order Charales; family Characeae; genus Chara; species Chara braunii. Next base: position 393,263 of record BFEA01000305.1, on the reverse strand, counting down.
GCAAGGACTTTGTGAAGGACTAAGTCGCAGAGTGTCCCACCTGTCAGGAGGTGAACAATGCGAACCACCTTCCTTATGGTTTGCTCCAGCCTCTTCCTATCCCTAAGGGTCATTGGCAGTCCATCTCAATGAACTTTATCGGTCCTCTTCGACCTCCGACCCCCCGTGGTCATGATGCTATCCTGGTCGTCGTCGACCGCTTCACGAAGCGTGCACGCTTTGCTCCGTGCCGCTATGCCATCAGTGCACATGAGGTCGCCGACATCATGTTTGACCGAGTTGTGCGTGACCACGGCTTACCTCTGAGCATCATATCTTACCATGACCCGTGCTTTACCAGCCGATTCTGGCGACGGTTGCACGAGGTGTATGGCACCCAGCTCCGCTTCTCCTCGTCTTACCATCCTCAGACTGATGGTCAGACCGAGATCACGAATAGGACTCTCGGAGATATTCTTCGAACGATTGTTTGTGACGACCAGCAGTGGGATCTCCATCTTGCCCACGCGGAGATAGCCTACAACCATGTCGTCTCAACAGCCATGGGGATGTCGCCCTACTATTGCGACCTCGGCTATCACCCTCGTGTTCCTGCGGACTTCCTTCGACCGTCACAGATACACCCTGACACGAGTTGTCCTGTGCTGGACGATTGGGTTGCACACATGACATCGATCATGAAGACTGCACATGAGCACATAACCGCCTCCCAGACTCGCATGGCAGCACGTGCGAACCGATCGAGGATGGACCATCCATTCAAAGTCAGTGATAATGTGCTTATCGACACCCGCCACTTACAGCTCAAAGCGGACACGCTTCGCAAGTTTCGGCCTCGCTTCTTTGGCCCATGCCGCATCCTCCAGGCCGTCGGTTCCGATACGGCATCTAGTCCGGTCAGCTTCTGTGTGAAGCTGCCCGACTACCTACGCCAGACTCGTGTGCACGATATCTACCATGTCTCGTTACTGCGTCCTTACCACAGACCGCCTGAGAGCTTCGCTGGACGACCATACGAGCGCCCTCCACCTATCATGGTGGACGGCCACGAGGAGTTCCTCGTTTCAGACATCATTGGTCGCCGAGTCACCGACGACAACTCTCCCCACGTCGAGTACCTCGTACGTTGGAAAGTTTACCTTGACGAGGAGGCTACCTGGGAGCCCCTCGAGCACTTGCAGCACGCTCGCATGTTGGTGCGTGCTTATGACCGTGCTCGTCGTGTTCGGTTCACTGCTCCTCCTCATCCCACTGACCCTCCTCCTTCTCCCCCGGCTGAGGAGACCGCTGAAGTCGAACCTGCTCCATCTGAGGCCGACCTTCATCAGCAGCCGGATGCTTCTGAGCGTCCACAGCACACTCATCGTCATCCTGCTCGATACGACGATTGAATCTGACTTACCTTTCCACGTCTTTGACTTCTCAGTACTCCATCCACTCCAGCTTTGCTACTTTAGCTCGTCGACGTTGCGGCTCTTCCTCGACGGCATTCCGGACTTCTCATCATGGACGTCATCGGCAGCTTCATGGACTTCGTCACGATCATCTCTGCCTACTTCAGTCGTCATCACTCTCTTACCACTTTACCCTGTACAGTACCCTGGTTGTGTCGCATGATGGTCTCCCTTTAGCCGGGTCCTCTGAGTTGGGCTCTCCCTTGGTATACGCATAGGCATCGGGACCGTAGCGTTGCCCTAGCTTCCCATCTTACGGATCTAGCTCCGACTTCCCCACCTTAGGAGTCATTTGCATGATTCTCTTACCCATCACCTTTCTACCCTCTGCCGGCCCTCACGCCCTAGTTAAGCAGCCTTGCATGCTTCATCTCGGTGCGCCCAGTATACAAGGCTCCCCTGTTTCCTTGCATGGTCGACCCTCCATAGCGGTCACCCCTTTGGTCGAGCATTACCCGCCCTGATGGTCTATCTGTTAGGGTCATTGGTTCTGTTCGCTCCCAGTTATCTACCCTCATTGAGCCTGATGACATATGTTCCCCCCTGTCACTGTGTGTGGATTCCCTTAGGAGTTATCGACCCCTAGGCTGCATTCGCCACCCTAAGAGACCATCCCACCCTTTGGTTTGCGACACACTTCTCATGTGACTTATGGTTGACTTGTTGTTGCTTTGTTGCTTTCAGACTGAGGCTGCCTCTGACATTTTGTAGGATTTAGTTGTTCTGCTTTTGCTGTTCTTAGGACTCATACACTAGTCAGTTGTTTCCAAACTGAGGCTACTACCTTCAACATTCTAGGATCAAGTTGTCATTACTTTCTGCTTTCCTATGACATGTATTCTAGTTAGTTGCTTCTGCTTTCCTAGGACATGTATGCTAGTTAGTTGCTTTTGCTTCCACTTAGGCTGTTTTGTGACAGTTTCTATTCTAGGTTGCATCGCATGGACTCAACATGGAGCTTGCCCCGCATCCTAGACTACTCAGGTTTTCTCTTTTCCTTGGTAGAGTTCCCCTTCGTGGCGGAAGCGTGCTTGTATGTAGGCGATCCATCACAGGCCGAGGATCGTGTAGCGGACCTTTGGTTGGCCTGTGAGACCAACCCCTTGGCCTGTTCTCACAGGCTTGTGTTCTATTCGGGGGCAGTCCAATCCAGTCTAGGCCGGTACCTCTGTCGGTACCAGCCAGTCCAGTCCAGTCCCGTCAGTCCACTGGGGTATACCCCAGCCGTTGTCTGTTTTCAATATCATTCTTCACTCACACAATTTGGAGTATGTGCGCTGAAGTCTTGCGTGGGAGCTGCGCTGTGCTATCTCACACCTCCCTCATCCTCTATCTTCATCATCATCCCTAGCGGAGCACCACACCTGGTGGGTCCGCTACATAGGGCGAATTAGCAGACGATCGGGAGGAAATGATGGGCTGCTACATTTAACGATGATGGGAGACGGACGGGTCCGGGCGAGAATCTTGCGCTAATGTCCTCGAAGGAGGCAGAGGGGTGAGCCGGGACGTCGTATCGTGTCGGATGCATCCGGCAACGAAGGAGATAAGGTGGTGAGGCGCGGCGCAGTGAAGAAAGTCTGGCGCACATGATACTTCACGGTTCCAGACAAGGAGAAGATGATTTTGGAGATTTGCGAATTGACGAGTACGATGATGAAATCAGGTTTAGTGTTGGGTCACTGGGAAGTGGGCAAGATGAGATACAGGGTGCGCTGAGCTATGGATGAAGGAGCAGTAGCGGGGATAGATAATCTAGATATTACTCGATCCTTGAGCAAATCGAGCGGAGTAAGAGTTTAGACTGAAGTTCTTAGGTGAGGCGAATCCGATATTAAAGTCAGATTAGTACGATGGTTAGTAAGCGTGGAGTTAGCTAAGAAGTGGGAGGTGCCAAGGAGGAGGAACATGGGAATGGGGTGGTCGTTCCCGCTCATTCCCGGGGTAAATCGTGCGATCTAAGGATTCGGGAGACCAATGGATGGATAAGGAACACTAAGAAGCGCGTGAACTCTAATCAGGGAGTCACGGGCTGGAATCTCAAACGCACACGCTCTGATCAGTTGCACGCGAGCTCAAATCAGGGGCGCACAGGATCTAGTCAATTGCACATGAGATCGAATCAACTGTGCACGGGAGGGTGTGGCAGACGTACATGCTTGCAAACAGGTACAACGGTCATCAGGGGGGAGAAAACCCGGATCACAGAGGTACGGGGCAGCAAGGACGGAAGGGCTCGGATGCACACAAGACCAATAAAAAGGGAGACTTTGAGGATAAACCCGGGGGAAATAGACTACTTAACCTTAGAAGGGAGCCCGATGAGAGATAAATGTGAGGTGACTTTATACTGCTCGCCATCGCTCCTTACGGCAACTCGTTACACCTGTTACATGTATTCATATGCTCATCTCAAAGACTGAGCCATGCGCATCTGCGAGTGATCTGCGCACAGTGTGGATCACTGGAGAGCAAGCAGATCTGGCGGTTGCAGGGATGGAGCATCGGAGAGGAGTTAATCCCGCATAGGATAAAAAGAAGATCAACCTGGGGGAAGGAAAGAATATCGGACCATGCAAAGGAGTGATCAAACCGTGAGGGATGGGCGGGGCGAGCTGCATGCGGGGGAAAAGGATGTGATTTCTGCTCAGCGCTATGAGTGTCAAAGTGAGGAGATTCGATCAAGCGCGAATATTAAGCGGAAGGAGCAACTGTCGTCTAATTAGTGACGCAGATGAGTGCACATGCGCGCTAGTGAGCGAGCGAGCCAGAGAGAGAGAGAGAGAGACGGGAGTGACGTGGCAAGGTGATTTTACCTAGCGGTGCAGAGGTCCCAACGCATGGAGACAAAGCGCGGCTAAACGAACGGAGTAACTATGGTTCACTTAAGGTAGCCAAACGCCTCGTCATCTGATCTGTTATGCACGTGCACGCACAAGTGCAAGGGCGTGAGCGAGCACGAGGATCCGGGGAGGTGTTGTGCAGGGGGAGTTGCTGCCACGGAGGAAGGAAAGAGCTTCTACGTGGGGAAGGAGTTGCTTGCGCGCGGGGGAAGAAGTTGTGCGAAGCAGCGAAGCTTGCGTGGAGGAAGGGCCTTCGTGAAGCAGTGAAGCTTGTGCGGGAAACGGGCACCTATGTGGGAAGAGCTCATCTGCACGTGCGCACGTGAGCAAAGAGATTTGACCAAACACTAATTAGTTGCGCCCATGCGCGCGAGAGTGCAGGAGCGCCAGCGGGCGAGAGAGAGAGAGAGAGAGGGTCAGAACGGGGGAATGCAAGGGGAATCCGACTACTTAATTGAAACAAGGCTTTGCGATGATCTCAACGGATGCCGACGCAATGTGTCTTCTGCGAAGTGCTCTGAATGTGAAGCGGGTAGACAGTGGGAGTATTTGTGACTCTCTTAAGGTAACCAAATACCTCGTCATCTAATTAGCGACGAGCAAGACTGGATTCACGGGATTCGCACTGTCCCTATCTACCATCGTTCGAAAGCGTCGCCGAGGGAACGTGTGATTAGTGACGTGCATGGATAGATTAATCAGATTCCCACTGTCCCTATCTATCGTCCCGCGAGATTTCAACCAAAGGAATGGGCTTGCTAGAATCAGCGGGAAACGAAGCGAACAACACATGATCTAATTACTTACGCGATGTAAGCGCATCGGTCCCGCACGGGGACCCTCCGGGCCGTGTCACGCAGGATTTGGCAGGACTTGTCGTCGAGAGCGTTTGCCGCTCCGGCCGAGTGCACCATCCGTACCTCTCGCGAGCCCCTACGACAGGACAGGGTCACGCGAGGCACCGCTTACCTCCACCTGTGGGAGCTGTCACCATCCCTTAGGTGGGCGTATACCCGCCGAGCTACTGAACCACATACGAAGGTTTTTCATATGCAATTGCAGAGGTGGCCCAGTCGAGGGTGTTTCTCGTTCGCTGTAGCATAGGGGGTACGCACGGTCGAACGCCCAAAATCGAACCCGCGCGCGAATCGACGTTCTGGGGAGCTGACGTCCCAAACGCGACTCGACGTCGGTTGACTAGGACGCATCCACGCGTTACACCACAACACCCACATCTACTCACACATAATCACAAAACAAAAACACAAAACAAACACCACAAACAACACCACAACATCGCAACACTCCTAGTCCCTTCTGTATCCGACCCAGAACTTTATGTCGCGAGACTCAAATAGGTATCGCGAGCTGGACTTTCGTATAAGAGTCGTGCGAGCGCATGGCCTCCTCATATCGACCAGCCATGTGGGCATACGCAAGCATTCGCATTAATGGGGTACTACGCACTACTCGTAACGGATCCCCGCCACGCCCCTTCCCGTATAACGAGAAGAGGGCACATGTATGCGAGTGGGACGTCCGAGAAGCCGTCGCCAAGTTCGGCGGAAGATACTACTTCCCTCCTTTTTTTTTTCTTTTTTTTTTTTTTCAAATGAAGAATGAGGCCGGGGTCCTCACAGTCTATCCGGAGTAACCGAACCGAACATGCTGAGAACCGGGCTCAGCGTCCCTCATGTGATGATGATGGTGATGCTAGTGATGATGGACTGCTAGTGATTCTTAGAAAAGTGTAAGATAGTAATTCCGATGATGATGATGATGATGATGATGATGGTGATTAGTATATAAAGAGACTATGCTATATCAACGATTCTAAGCACCTCCTGAAGCCCACAATGGTTTTCCAAAAAACTCAAGTATCTAAGGGAKTTCCAACAGATCCTAACAAAGCTCACCGAAACTGACTTATTCTCTGACAAACTCAACCAGGCCTCACGCCCCCTAACTGCTAGGTTACAGAGCAGCGCGACTCMCTCCAGCTCCCGCCAGTGTCGTCCTGTGTCAGCAACCCCCAACTGTCCTTTAGGATACCCCCCGCATAGCATCCCCAGATCTCTCTGCAAGCCCKCATGCCCTCACCTTCGGCGAGCTACAGGGCWTTACCCCGACTCCGGCCAGCGTCGTTCTGGCATTGGACATCCACAAATCCTGAATATAACAGTCTAAATCCAGTGCAGCTTCGTACAACCCATYGGCAAACCCTCAGAGACCTGAGAAATTCTTCAAACTACCAGGCATAACAGGCATAACATAAGAAATCCGATCCAAGAAGCTTCCAGAAGTCACTGCACTGAGAAACTTCCCCCTGCCCACTGTCTCATGCTACCACTGCCAAGGAAAACCTCCTCGGGCCCAACCTCGAACAGACCCCCTCCTCCCCCCCTTCCGCAAAGGCAGCCAATTCCCTCCTAGAGGATACCTTCGCCTTCCCCTTGTCCCTATCTGGCCSCCCCGGGGTTGAAGGCGACCAACCCACCCCRTCCCCAGACAAGGACAAACCACAAATCTGCCCCARCCCCGACAGGGCAGCCACCTCCCACCTTGCATCGCCCCTGTAGAGTAAGGCTCCCCAATACCACCCCCACCCTTCCCCCAAGAGTCCCAACTGTGACCGCAGAAGCCCTATCCCGACTGAAGCACATCCATCACATCGAATCCCTAAAATATATGGTAGAACTGGAAATTTCTAAAAATTATGATGGAGAGAGAGGTAGATGAGAGTTCTTTTTTTTTTGGATTTGCAAATGGTGATAAACATCATCCTGAAGATGATGATGATGACGACCAAACTCACCTGCTGATGTGAAAGACAAACAAGACCTTGAACCACAACACCTAATGATGACAAATGATGATGATGATAGTAATGACGGAATGATGATGCTGATCGTACTGAAGAGTACTGAAGAACAGTACCAACAGCACCCTATGATTGCAAATTGATGATGCTGATGATGATAATGATGATGTTGATGATGTTGATGATGTCGATGATGATGATAATGATGCTGCTGCTGCTGCTAATGATGATGATGATGATGACAACGACGCCCAGCGCCCTGTGATGACAAAAGGATGATGATGGTGCAAATGACGAACACCTTGGATAATAACCTAGTGATGATGATGATAAGGGTAAGSAGCGCCCTATGAYGAACAAGCTTCRCCAACAACGCCTTATGAAGGTAATGTATTGRTGATGGCAATGATATTGACACTATGACAATGATGATRATGGTGACAAGCAACCTCAACGGCGCCCTATGAAGACAAGATGATGATGATCATCATCATGATAAGTACCGCCGATAATAACGTCACCCATACCTTGATGTTGGTGACGAGCGGCWTCCTGATGATGATGATGGTGATGACACGTGGCGATGGTGATGACGCCTGATGCTGACGACGAACCATTACCATGATGYTGCTGCCGAACCACGCCCTGTTGATGATGACGGCATAATGACGACGATGACGAKYAKCACCCCGATGATGATGAMGAATGATGATGGTGTCAAACCGCACCCTGATGATGATGATRGTGATGCCGCCTGATGATGTGATGACGCGTGATGCTGACGACAAACCCTTACYGTGATGATGCTGTCGAAACAYGCCCTGTTGATGATGACGGTGATAATGACGATGATGACAAGCATCACTTTGATGATGATGACGAATGATGCCGGTGCCAAACCGCAACCTGTTGATGATGRTGCCGGTGATGATCAGCGCCCCGTTGTCGATGCCGAGCAGCGCCCTAATTTTGTTGACGCACCCACTTCCTTATGATTGCAGTCGTCACTGCACTCGCACTTCAGTTTACCAAGGGCTGACTCCACTGTACTCCATAGGCGTCGACATAGCCAACGCCTCTCAGGCCATATGCCACGGGCAAAAACGCAGCGGCAATGGAGCGGAACGTGGAACTCCCGGAAACAAAGAGCCAACGGGAGTTAGCCCACTCTGCCACATCAGCCTGTGACGTGGTGTGGACAAGCGCCTCCAGTCACCTGCGCATGCGCAAAGCGCCTGGTTGAGAGAGGAGATGGTCGCCATCGCTGCCCCGCACCTTCACCTTGGCCTATCCGTGCGGTGTCCCAAACCCTGGGCGGGGCACAACGCTCCCGGTAGCGCTGCGCCCCGTCGAGGTCTTCCCTCCTGAAACTCCATGCTCAAGGTTTGTCGGTGTTGGTTTTGTTATTGTGGACACACACTTTCCGCCTTATTCGTTGCTATTGTCGTTTAATGAGCTGATCGTCATCCCGTGGTCGGCAGCGCCCTCTCTGCTTGATCCATAACCTTTGAGTGCGGAAATCGGTAGGTAATGTGCGTGGTTTAGTATAAAGTCGAGCGGACGCAGGACCTACGCATACTGACCAACAATGCGGTGTTGCGTAAGCAGTCGTGATGACGGCGCTTTATGTGGTGCCCATACACGAGTGGCCTCATTTGAGCCATGGGGTCGCTCTCGACGCTCAGGCGTCGGCTGAGGTGCGTGCTAAGGGGGCAACCCTTTAACGAGTGCAAAACCGGCCTGAGGGCCTTACCATCTTCAGCAACCTGAGGTGTCCCAAGGGGTGCGGGGTAAGATGGTCCCTATGATAGGAAGGAATTCGGAGTGGTGGTGAGTTGTCTGGCCCATCACCAGCGACACGCTAATCTTTCCGCCCGGAACTTTATCGTTCCACCAAAATAATCTACAACAAGAAAAAAGAAAAGATTACTTGACGTTGGCAGGGGAACCTACGCACGTTCGTCGGACCGAGTTGCTGGGGGACAACCCCTCCTCCTTGCGGTGATTCTGTTTCCACGGGTCAGCAAGTAAATCAACGTCCTCGACAATGACCTTAAACCAGGCCAGGGACTTACGTCCGATCAAATGAAATCTTCGAGTAGAGAAAAACGTAGGCGTGCGGTCACACAACCCTATAAGGGTTACCCGAGCGTACGCATACTATGATTATCACATTATCAGGGTGGGAAAAAAAAACAATCTCACTCAAATAAAAGGTTGTGGGGTAGTTCACTCTCACGACAGTTGTGTGGTTTGCCCATCTGAATCCAAGCATAATCATTCAACAAGACTCAATCGAGATTCCTTCATAAATACCTGCAATCATACGCACCACATTCAGACAACATCACACGCACTAAAGGGGTCAACTTTCCGACCTTCTGCAGCTCACACCCTGCCTTATGCACACAAGCCCAACCATTTCCCCACCAATCCTCAACAAACTACAAAGTCTTTAAGAAATGGTCATTTATAAAGAAACTGGGTGAAAAACCCAAAGAAACACATAAATTCTGGCAAGGGCCAAGACCTTAGGTTGAGAGGTAGGAGAAATAGGAAAGTTGAGTCGTAAACCGACGAATCGGCAACCGACCTGTTATCAGTGATAATAGAAGATTTATCCTTTTGAAGGATCAGGCTGATCAGATCAAGCCTTCAGGCGAAATACGGAAACATGCAACACAGTACAGGCCAAAATAAAACACTACTACGTTCATGCCAAAAAAGGGGAATATTCCCTGATTCGTGACTTAGCTCCTCTATTAGTACCAAGCCATTGAACGTCTCCTCTATCCAGGATAGATCTGCTAAGGAGCTCCTAACTGAGAAAAAGTTTAACCCCTGACTTAAGGGTACGCCTGATCTGCCTGCACAAAGTACAAACGACGTATGACTAAGTCGCCCTAACTTAAGGGTACGCTTAGCCTCCACAACGACAATACAAGAGGACAACCATTGGTATACTCGCACAAACTTCATATGTTTTTCTCTTATTAGGCAGATGATCAGACCTACCCAACTTAGGGAGACATTCAATCCTGCCTTGTGTTTAGAAGGGGAAATAAAAGAAGATTTATACTAACYCTCTGCACCTTTATATTATTACGAGCATAAGACTGAACCGCCTTAACTTAAGGGTACGCTCAACCTACCCGGGTTACCTTCATTATATTCTTCACTTATCTCCCTTCTCTTTTTGTTCTACCTGACTTACTGACTGACTTTCCCCACTTACGGTGCCCGGTCTGCCAGATGGTATAGATTCGTATAATATATATCAAAATTATATACTTTTGGTTGACCTTTTTGTTCATGGCTTATGATTGAGCCGCCCTAACTTAAGGGTACGCTCAGCCTCAAACCTGTGTCCCCCTCAGAAAAAACACACACAGAACTGGGTCTACGCAACTTATAATATTTCCAATCCTGTTTTTCAACAACCCTAAAGAAACACCAGGATTCTGAGCCTTCCCAACTTAGGGTGTCCATCCTTCTGTTTAGAAACCCCAGAGAAAAACAGCGACCGGTCCGTCCAACTTAGGATAGTCCCAGCCCTCAAAGATCATACAGTCAGCCCAGAAAACATAAACAAAACATAGCACTGAGCCCAAATCAACTTAGAGGAGCTCATCCTTGGGTTGATCCAGTCAAACACATGGAAGACTCCTATTTTCCACCTTTCCCCCAGTTCATTTTGTCTGAACTCACTCAAGGATGATCTGAGCTCTCATATATACTTGTTCGCTTAATCCTTTCATAATGCATGTCCTGATAACAAAATAGAAGTAATAACCTGTCATAGTTGTATTCAGATACCCAGGGGATAACAGTTAGGGGAAGGGATCATACGCGTCAAACGAAATTATACCTGAAGTTCCCTGCCTCCAGAACCCCGCCCGGGCTCCAGCAGAGCTCCCGCAATTGGTGGGTGGACCTCCCACAAGGTCTTGATGCGGACCTACGGGTTGCAATCCCGCCTGCCGCCTTCCTCTCGTAGCCTCAAACTAGATTGAGAGTAAGAAAGGTAGAAAAAGATAAGTCAGACTCTCAAGATCCAAGAGAGGGTCAACTCAACTCACCGTGAGAGGGCCTTGAAATCTGGAATCTCCTGAGGGTCCCGCAATGATGGCCAAGGAAACGCAGTAGAAATAATTGAACTTTGGCTAGAATACAGCATACTAGCTCCCCTAACTGCTCTCTAAGTCACAACCATAGCCCCCGTGCAAGGTCTGCTCACTCCTCTCAGCACACAGTCGTGCGCAGCTAGTGCACAACAAGGTGCATAACAATCCCCAATAATCGGACACCAAACAGAGTACGGGGTGTGCAGCAAGGTGGCGCCGCAATAGCTCAACGAAGACACAACGACGCACAACTTGCGTGTGGTGATAGCCTGTTCCAACAGTAGCAACTCATCCACTGCGGCAGCCGCCTACAGTAACACCGCCCCCGTAGCAGCAACCCGCTCTGAACACCACTCAACAATAGTGTCACACCTCCAGGGGTCTGTCGATACTGCTTTCCAACCGGCAAAACACAGCATTCCACTGCCCGCAGATTAGTCCTTTGCACCAGCAGACCACAAGACTCAAACCGCCACCTTGAAGATGCCGCATCAATCCCTGCCCTCTAGTAGCACAACGACTTTCAACCCCTGATAACAACATCGACAGTCGAAGCTTCGGCTACAGTAACACTCCTACTCCGATCGTAGCACCTCGGCCTTAGTTAGCAGCAATGGATGGGTGCTGAAACCATCAGCAACCAGTACCTTGGACGCATGGCAGCCGTAGCAGTAGTTGATTGGCACAGCAGTCCCTCCGTAAGATGAGAGTCAACAGCTCCATGTCAGTTACCCAACCTCAACCTGCACTGCAGAGGTAGTCACGGATTCCCACCTATAATCAGCAGTCCATTGTCGCCGAAACAACAGCAACCTACTGGGATGCTCCAACCACATCCGAGAACCAGCAGCAGGTCTTGCTGAAAAATTAGTAGCAGCGGCAGTTGGGAATCCAGCAGGTCTGACCCTACTATAGCAGCACTTAAGAAACAACAATTTGCTGCCCGACCTTGAAAGCAACAATCGAAACAGCCAGACTCTCGAACACCCTTCTGCTACCGTGAAGTTTAGTAACGCCGTTTGAACCTTTCAACAGTAATACTACTTAAACGGACCATAAGGGCATCAAGGGAACCAAATATGCCCGCCGCCGCAATCTGAAAACTCAACACCATATAATGACCTCAACAGTTTGGGCGTTAAGCAACAGGTAGTTGTCGACCACAAAAATGCTTGGCAATATTGCTTTCGTAACCTTTTGAACCCCTCTAACCGATGGTGATTCGAAATCATGGGCAGCATCCCGCCGGGATGTTCCGATTACTCCTGAGAGATCAGCGTCAGGTCCGTTGAGAGATTAACCGCATCGTTAGCGGTTCAACTTCAAGAGTAGTCATAGTAGCGCGTCATTACCAGATACAACAATAACTCATATTGTCGTTGCCTGCCCGCAAACCACCTGTGAAATCCCGATACCCCTCAAAACCATTCACAATGTATTTGCTCACTCAATCGGCTGTGAGCAGCCAGACCTGAGTAGACCATACGGCCCAACATAGCCCACTGCTGCTAAATACAACACTTCCGCAAGCTGCAATATCCGCTTCTTACTGCCTAACAGCAGTGATACCTTCTCGTACCAGCATCTTCATGCTCCACCTCCAACAACAACGGTATCGATCACATCGGAGGAACATAACTGGAATTTCCTTTTAGTCCCGTCAACACACCACCAAGCCTTCTTGACTTCTCCTCACCCCCTCTCTCATATGCTCCCGCTTTACCTCCCCCTTTCTCTCAATAACAACAAATAGTCCACACGTACACCTGGTCATTACTTTGGCCAGGTTCGGTTGGAGCCGGTGGAGATCAACGATAGAAAGATGGTTGTGAACAACACAATCACCAGGGTGCTCATCGAATAAGTGTCGCAGCAGCGCAAACACCGCCGGATCCCAACAACCATCCGGGCCAGAATTTTCACACAATATCTGAGTGAGCGCGCTTACCAGAATGCCCACCACTTAGTAAGGGCGATCAATGAAGACGGGCACCCCAACTTGAAGCACCACGATACCGGCGAGCGCTGAATAGCACACCATCAACATTGATGATGAAGACCTCCGGGTTGGAGAGGGCTGCGAACAGACGCCTTCAACGGTAAGTGCCTCGACCTCTTCTCATGCTCCGACTCTCTCTCTATTTCGACCATCTTCGCCTTTCCCTTCGTCTCCATGATCGAACCTGCAGTGGCTGAGATCCTGGCCAGATACACACATAGTTTCCAATCAGTGTGTGTCAAGCGTCGAGATCACCTTAACAACTACAAGCAACGTCCTCGACGACGACGATCACGGCGAGCACTGCTGAACGCCTTGGAGTAAGGACCTCATACATCGTTTCGCGAGGTCTAAGTTCGTTCGATTCTACAATGAATCGAGTACGATATCGGAATTTCATCGTCTGCCACAGCTACACTCCCGCCACCTTTGCGCACTACTTTCCCTCACTAATCCCCTCTTTATTGATCTAATGCAGAACTGACAGTTCTACTGAACTCGCCTCTCCAAAAAACCCAACCTACCACCCTCACTCCCTCGTTTCTGTTAAGAAACGAGCGGGGTATAGCTATTCACCCCTGCCATCGTCATTGCTCCGCTGCGTTCTCCCTTCTTACCTGTAGATGTATCTGGCGCGAAGTCACGGCCAGGTGCACCCGCCTTACAACAGCCCGTTAAATGAGACAGGCTGCAAATTACTACTGTTGCGCTCCTCGATTTCTCTGTTACCTTCCACCACACAACTCCTGCTTCTCTCCTTGTCTCTCTTCTTCGGCTTTCCCCGATCCCCCTGCGCAACTCGTCTCCTTACTACCTCCTGGCCTGCCGACTTACCGACCAAGCCGTACTCGCCTTCTAACTCACAACCCAAAGGTCATTTCCTTTCCCCGCCTCTCTCACTTGAAGCTCCTGGCCATGCCTCCTTCGTCTTTGTCAGAGCTACCTTTTGCCTTCGCCATCTCTGCCTCTCCTTTCCAACACACTTGGCACAGAGTCGCGTTCGGGTTCACCCCACTGGCTCGCCCTATTCTCTGATCCTCTGTCCTAACTCCAACCTTTCATCTCCTTGTGTCTCTCCTCTTCCTCTCTTCGCCCTCCCTAACTAGCGCTCTCCCCCGCCTTGCTTACGAGCCCATCCACCCGTTCCGATCGAAGTGAACCTTTGGTCAGATATAGACCAGGATCTTGGGCCTGCAGTAACACGACCTCGCCACCAACTGACGGGTTGGGCAGCGCTTCTACCGGCAGCACACCAATGGCCTTCAAAGGCGGCACCAAGCGTTGCCAAGTTAGCGGGGAGCATGGAAACCAGGACAATAGGTGATTACGATGGTAGCACTGCCCTCGCATCCGTCTTCGGCGCGGCCACCCACAATGCCTTTGACTTCAGGAAACTAAAGGTTAGCCCCCTCGCTACTTTATACATGTCATACTTGCACAAAGGTCATACTACTCTTCTCTGTATCGTTCCGATATTAACAGATGTCCCGAAGGACCGCGCCCTGGACACTAGTTGGGAGTATTAGTACTAAGTCGCCCTATTCTAAGAGATTCAAAAGTATTTGGTCTTTCTCATTAGTCAAATTCCTCCATCTGGATCCGAACACCGGTCTATATCTCAACTGTTCGTGGATGTATCCACCGAACTAGGCTCGCTGGTTTCATGGCCGGTCCCGGAGACCGGTGCCGGACTGTATCCCAAAATGGGATAAGGAATAAGAAAAAAAAAAAAAAAACATTAAAAAAAAAAAAAGTAAAACTCAGAAATAAAGAAAAAAAGACAGATAGGGGAGGGGAACCATTGGCCCCTTGCCCTCGGCCCTGCTTCGCGGGCCCGCGGTCGGAACCCCTCGCAAAAAAAACAAGGGGGATAGTCACGCGGAACCCTCAACCCCTCGGCTCACTCCATAGTGCTCTTCCGCCGCTCTGCTGCTGGCTGCTGGCCTCGATCCCGGGATACGCCTGTTGAAAGTCCAGTGCCGTAATCAATAGGGCTAAGCCCAAGCCTGGACAGGCCGTGCGCAGCCCTGTATGTGAATGGTATGGTCGGCCAGCTTGGGCTGGTGGCCGCAGCGTTAAGGCTGCTGCTGCTAATTTCCCCACTCGAACCCACAGTTCTGCAGGCGCGCCTCCGCTGGCTCAGATGCAGGCTTTCACTCAGCCCGCCGTGCACGCAGTCCCGTGATGCTACGGCCAACAGGCTGGGCTTTCTCCACACTGCTCTCTTGGAAAAGCCGCCCTCTCACCATCTTCGCGCTGGAAAGCCCCGACCTTTATCTTGACTCGCGCCATCCTTACTCGGTCTTTGGCGACGTTGTCTACTATCGACGGTGCATGGTCATCTTAGTATCTGCGAACTTCCTCACGGTGTGACCCTGAAACGTCTGCCCTTAGTAGGTCAGACAACACCCTCCTCTAGTCACAGCCTTACCTGGTCAACGTGACGCTGCCTGTAACATCGCCCGTGCGTGCGAGGCTGCGACTGCCTTAGAAATTTTTGCCTAGCACTTGTTCTACTGGCGTCTCATAGTCTTCCTTGATCAAGGTTCGGTCAAGCTAGCGCATGCCTCCGAAGTGCACGCTGACACACTCTTTAATCAACACAAATGGGACGCGCTCCCAGATATTGCCAAAGCGTTCTCTCTGTAAGCTGCAAAAATGTGCCCAAAAATGTGCTCAAATACCCTTGTAAGGGTATTCAGGCCGACAGCGTATGAATGTGCTAACGAAATTCCCACTGTCCCTATCTACCATCTTGTGGAACCTTAGCCGAGGGAACGAGCTTGGAAGAATCGGCCGGAAAAAAGGTTCTGTTGAACCCGACTCTAGTTCGACTGCAGTGTAAGAGCCGCGACTGTCGTCGCATGAGCTCCGCCCGCGGGGGAGAAGCTGCCGCACCGAGGAAGGCTGGTGCGTGAGGGAAAAGTTGCCGCGGGAAGAAGCTGTCATGGGGAAACACTAAGAAAGTTGTCATGCGCATGTGCAGTGAGAAAGAGAGAGAGGGAGAGAGAGAGAGAGAAGGAGAAGTTGCGCACAGTAGTGGGGACCGTGCGGGAAGAAGAAGTCGTCCGGGAAAGACTGTCGCGCGGAGGAAGGTGCAGCGCACGGGCGTGAAGAGCCAGCTGCGCGAACAGTAGATGAGCCACGCTCGAGGGGAGTGAGCAGCGCGGGCGAATCGGACAGCGCGGGAAAGAGAGAGAGAGAGAGAGGGAGAGAGAGAGAGAGAGGGACCAAGGGAACGGGCTTGGGAGGATCGGCGGGTCAATCAAGCGTGGGTAAACGGCGAAAGTGACCATGACTCTCTCTAAGGTATACAAGTGCCACGTCACCTAATCAGTGACGCGCGACTCTGGATCAACGAGACCCTCACTGTCCTATCTATCACCCCACGAGACCTTAGCCAAGGGAACAGGCTCGGAAGAATCAGCGGGGAAGGAATGTTGCGATACCACAACCACGGGGACGGACTTGGAAGGAACGGAGGGGGGAGTAGCCACGTCATCCTATTGGTAACGTGCATGGGTGGATTAACGAGATTCGCACTATCCTTATCTACTATCCTGCGATCCTCAACCAATGGAACTGCGCGCACAAGCGGGAAGATGCGCGCTTGACCAGCTGAACCGGCCAACCGGGCTCGCTGGTGGGGGCGCGGGCGAACCTGGCCGCGCACACTCGTCAGAACAAACCAGACCGGGCCCAAGACAGACTAGACCGGTCCCGGAACAGTACAGACCAGACCAGACCCGGACCAGACCAGGACCAGTTCAGATTAGACCAGACCTTGAACAGACCAGGACCAGTACAGACCAGACCAGATCCGGAACAAACTAGAACCAGTTCAGAACAGCCCAGACCCGGAACAGACCAGGACTAGCATAAATCAGACCAGACCTGGAACTAGTTCAGACCAGACCTGGACGGTACACAGATCAGACCATAACAAGCCAGACCAAACAAGACCAAGGCCAAGAGCAGGGCCAGATTGCGCACCGAGAGAGCCAAGGCGTCATCCTTCCAACGGGCCTCAAGTCGGAGCCCGGACTCAGATTAAGAATCGGGCCTCAATGGGCCGTGATGCTACTTCGGACTTGGAGAGCTCTAACAGGATCCCCTGGGACCGACGATGCAGTACCGACGACAACCCATTGATCGCGAGATCCAGCACGTCCAGTCTCAACACAAACTGCACTCCTGGGCCGGCGTAGGGGAGGTTGCCCTGGGATAGGGTGTAGCGCGTTTGCGCTGAACCTTATTGACTGAATAAAACAATTATCTCGTTCTTTCTGCATTTTTGTGCGTCGTCTAGTTCACACCTTGTTTTCATATTTGACTCAGTGGTCGACTTTGCAGGTTACAGGAGCTCCGGTCGACCCTCCCGTGGGTGACAAACACGGCGCGAGGGAAAGGGTCCGATCGGCGTGCTGGCATATCACTTCTACCGGTCGACAATGGCGTCGTTGCCGGGGAGGGCTGCCTCTCGGGACTTCGGTCCTCCTGTTACCGCTGAGGCGAGGTAGGCGTTGGTGTTCGAGGCGTTCAACTCCATTATTGACGTCGGTATTGCTTCCCTTGGAAATGCCAGGGTGCGTTGAGGCAAGAGTGTGGCGGTGAGTCGCCGTGACTGACAGTCCAACCCATCTCGACAACCCGGTGTCGGGCGGCTGCCTACCAGCCGGGGACCTTTCTTTTTGGAAACGAAAAAGTTTCATACCTTTCTTTGCTGTTTTTGCGTGGGTTTGCATGTGATTGTGAGGTTTGTGGGTGGCTCTGAGTTTCCGGGTCTTCGTACTAACCCTTCAATGGACTAGAGTGGCGGTTCGAACCGTGGTCGCACGCGGGCACGGGCGGATTCCAAAAGATCGAGGTTTTCAGTACCTAAGGCGAGGAATCAAGGGTTGGTGGCTGACTTTGAGGCGGGCCAGAAAAAACTCGGGATAACGGAGCGTGTGAGGATCCAGGTTTAACCGAAAAGGGGGCCGGATCAACCTCGGTCTCACGCGACACGTCGCGGGACTTTTCGCGGTCGAAGGAGGCCCATGACAAACACGTGGTCGCACCAAGGATGGGTTTTCGTAACGAGGGCTGCAGCTTGATATGACCCTGGGCGATGGCGGGCACCGTATCGACCTTCCTTTGGAAATCTGCTATGGGCACGTATGGGCGACGCCTGGTGCGAGTCGAATTAAAGAGAAAGGGGCCTTAGGGAAAGGGGACCATACAGCGGATTCCGGGAGACGAACGAGAGCGGCTGCTGGCCTGGCTGTGAGGCAGATGAATCACTTGGAACAGGGGGAGTGAGGGGATTGATGCGTGGCGAGAGGGGCTCCGGCCTGGCAGGTCAAACCAAAAGACAGTGGGGACCTCGGCCAGGCAGGGCGAACCCGAGCGTTTCGATTCCGAATTACGCGTGTTGATGGCCACGCTAACCTCTTCTGATTAAGGGATCGGGGATAACGCCAGCAAGGAAAATTGGCTGGACCTCGGGCCGCGGATCGAGCCTGCTGCCAGCTGCAGGAATCCGAAACCTGAGCAAAAGGGACCGGGGGTTGGTAGTGAGAGAAGCAGGCGGATCAGCGAAGAAGGGGAGTGACTCTTCTTGGCATACACCAGGCGACCTTGTGGGGAGAATCGCGAGCTGGAGGAACGGAGTCGAACAACGAGAAGGCAGTGGGAGGAAAGGATTGGTGGGCGAGGAAATAGGGGGGTAGTCGCATGAGGAGGCGGGTGGAATCAAGAAGGGAAGTTGTCGGCGGGCCGTTAGCGAGGGGCGTCGAAGATCGGTTCTTGAAAATACAACGTTGGCGGAGCGGGGGCGGGCCTGGCATGTATCAGTGACTGGAACCAGTCTAGATGCGGATAGTCTGCCACAGGATAGAAGAAACGGGGGAGGCGAACAGGCGGGGAGCGGGAGATTGTCCAAGATTGTGGACAGAGATGCGTAGGCGGATAGAAGAAAGGGGGAGGCGAACGGGCAAAAGATCCGAAGCCCGTTGAGGCTATGAACTGTATTTGCGCAAATTCTTTGGATCCATGCGAGGAAAAACACTACGTATCGGTCAGGGGCGGTGTGTCGATCCGTGGAAAGAGGAAAGATGCGCTGCTACTGGCAGAGAAAGAAGAGATATGGGATTGCGAGGGTCCGAAGGGGAACTGGGGCCACATTTGGCCGGCCCGAAAAAAGGGGGGTAGCACAGGGGCCAGGAGGAAGCTGCGGGGAGGTGTGATCCAGTCTGGGACCTCGCTCGCTCCCTCAGGGGGATTGGCGAGCAAATGGGTGAGCAGGAGAAACTGTTGAGGAAAGGGGGGGGGCTTGCGCACGCACGTGCCTACTGACGAAGGAAAAGCGAGAGAAGAAAGAAGCTTTTTTGGTGAGGAGGCGCAACTCGTGGATCCGAGAACAAAGCCGATCGGAAGATGGGATTGGTGGAAGAAAGAGGGGGGAGGTATCGGTGGTGAAAGACGAAGCGGACAAGCGGGAGACAAAAATTTAAAGTTATCGTGAAATTTTCGAAGGGGCCGCCAAAGATGCGAACTGGGGCAAGCCGGCCAAGGCGGGAGCTAAGAGGGAATTTTCGTTGACAGATTGCGAGAGGCCATCTTGAGTAGAAGAGCGGAGGGAGAGAGTATAAAAGGGGGGAGGTAGAACAAAAAAGGGGGGAGGGACGAAGGAAAAGTTTTTTTGGGGGGAAGGGAATCTTTCACTCACGATTGGGGCGCACAGTTCGCGCTAGAGCACGAGGGAGCACCCGGCAGCAAGGCGTGGGTGCGGGAAGGAAGGAGAGAGAGAGAGAGGGAGAGCGAGAGAAAGCTAGCTGAGACGAGGAAGGAGCGCACGAGAAGAACGAACGTTGCGACGGACGGACTAGCGATGTGCTAGCTCAGGAAGTCCACGCGTCTGATCGCTATCGTACGGGGGAGGTCGACAAGCGCGCTCTAGCCTACTAGCGATGACAGTGAGGAAGGAGAGAGAGAGAGRGGGGGGGGGGGGGAGAGGAGGGAGGCGCTCGTCGATCAACACCGACTGACGTGAAGAAGGGAAGAAGGAGTACTCGAGGCGCACGAGAACGGCGCACGGAACGTCCGGCTGGTTGAGAACGGGCGCCCACGTCTTCAACACGCTTCGGTGCCTGCACGTGCTCACGATCGACAGAGACGAGAAGGCGTCTGAGAGGGAGAAGCGACCTTGGGCGGAGAGATTAAGGCAAACGGGGCTTGCTCGCACGGGGGGCGCGGCGGCCAGCGACGGATCTCGGGGCGAAGTAAGACACGACCAGAGAGACGGAGGGGGGGGAGAGACAGAGAGAGAGAGAGAGGGAGAGAAGGGGGGGTGTTGACGAATCCTGACGCACGGAGGGCGAGGTAACAAGAGACGCGCCACGGAGCGGGAGAAGACACGCGCGGGAGAGAGAGAGAGAAAGAGAAGAAGGTTCACGCGAGAGGAGGAACCGGCTCTCCAGCGCACGTAGCGAACGCCCGGTCCTGACGCTCGATGACCGAGAGAGAGAGAGAGAGAGAGAGAGAAGGAGCGCTGCCATAATCGACAGAGAGAGAGAGAGAGAGAGAGAGAGAGAGAGAGAGAGAGAGAGAGAGAGAGAGAGTACGCCAAAGAGAGAGAGAGAAAGAGAGAGGGGGAGGGTGTTCGGGTGACTATGGAGACTTCGCGATAGTTCGACCAGTCAATTTGAGTTACGTTGCTGGATGAACTCTTGGGTTTGAGCATCGCGACTGCGCTGTGGTTTGACCCTGTCTTTCTGAGTCACGTTGCTCTTGTATTCGAAGGTCTGCGACTTCATTGTGGTTTGGCATGTCCTTATGAGTCACGTTGCTCTTGGATTCGAAGCTTGCGACTCCTCTGTAGTCCGACTTGTCTCTCCGAGTTTTCTTGTTGGTCAAACTCTTGCGCGCATGCACCCCGACTTTGTTGTAATTCGAATCGTCTTTCTGCTGGTTAAACTCTCGTGTTCGAGCCTTGGGATCCTGCTGCGGCTCAATCTATCCTTCCGAATCCCGTTTGTGTTTGAGCGCGCAGGGTGACCGCGTGCTATCTTGCCCTTGCTGCAGCTCGGCCTGTTTTCTGAATCATGTTTTTGACAAGCTCTTGTGTTTGAGCGTTCGGTATCGTGGCTTCCTGCAGTTGTGATCAAGCTTGTAGGGTGATCCCTTGCTATTTCGACTTGCTGAAGAAGAAAGCCTATGCCTAATAAGGGGGGGGATCTAGCCTGTTAAAACGACTCCTCGGGATTTGTTGCAGTCCGGTTCTTCTTTGCCTAGGTCATGGATCTGGACATACTCACGTGAACCGAATCCTAAAGAAGGAGAAAAAAACGAGAGACCGAGAGGAAAAGAGAAAAGAGGGTGAACGAGCGTGTAGGGGGATCGGGCTCAGGTTGTGAATTCCGCTGTGAAATAGGTCCATTAGAGCGGACCATTCGTTAGACAGTCACCTGGGGCAAAAAGAAGGAAGTACTTTGGTAAGGTCCAAGGCTGCAAAGGCCGGGCAAGGGCTGGCAAAGTGAAAACAACGGAACTCAGACGGACCAGTAGCGGAGAGGGGACCGGGATGACGCCCGTAGGGACGGAGGTTGCTGACCACAGGCAGGCTGGGGAGAAAACCGGGAGGCGAAAACCACGTGGGTGGATATCGAGGCGGGTTCTCTCGCTCTCGGTCCTTGACGGACGATTGAGAGTCCCTAAAAGGGGTGCGGTGGGTAACAGACATCCCGACCCCGGGGCCTCCCCACCGGATCAGGCTCGATCGTCGGTCCCGGCTGGTTAAGTTCATCTCAAGACCGGCAACAGGGCAGAAAGTGCATCTCGCTCGAAGTAGGGTCGAAAGGGGTGTCTGGCGGGCGAGCCAGGGGAACTGTGGCCCGTCGGGGAGTGTAACAATAGGCACCTGAGTCAGGCATCGCGGTTGCGGCGGAGGTGTCGGAGAGTGACGAGTCGCACGTCGGCACCGGTGGTCCATAGAGGAGCCTCCGCAACCCGACACCGCTGAGATATTTCGAGTATTGATTTTCTGCATTTCTGTTTTCTGCATGGATTTTCTCTGTCATGTTTTTGTGATTGGAGGGAGATTGTCTTCTGATTTTCCTACCCTTTGTCAGTCCACTTGATTCAAATCTCTTTGAGTGAAAATTGTGAGCAGGGAATGTATCGGAGGGATTGAAGGGGAGGGGAGAAGCACCCCGGATCGCAAGGAGTTGGGGGGAATAGATAGGCTAGCTGATCCGATTGCTAGCAACAGGTCTGAATAGGACACTACGCAATGTCAGGGAGAAAGCGTCCCGGATAAATCCATGTCTGAGGTGGGTCGAGTAGAGACATGGTGTCGGATAGGATTGCACGAGGGAGATATCACCGTTCTGTGAGCGTGTGACTTTGGTCCGACCCTATGACGCACGAGTTGGCCGGCTCGCGTCAAGGGATTGCTCTCGGGATTGATAGGTCAGCGATGATGGCGACATGAGATCAGCCTCTCTTTCGACGTGAGGGTAGGAGGAGATACGGGAGAGGGCGGTTCTCTTCTAGGCCTGTTGACGTCGTCAGGGATATAAGTTGGTCCAGTGGAGGCCTGTCGTGGGGATCAATGAGCTCATCAGTCGGGCTGGGCTACATGGTGTTTGAGAGACTGAACTTTCATCTCTTTGTTGATTAGTTGGATTGATGGAGAGTTGGAAAAGAAGCGCGGGAAAGTTATGGAAAAAATTTATTTGTCGAAAATAAGGAGTGAACCTGATATTCCTTAGAGAAAGATGGGGGTTGAAAGATCTGATGGAGGGGAAAGGATGACGACAGGGATAGGAGAAAGGTGGAATAGTGAGTATGAAGGTAGACCACCTCATATGAAGCCAGCAATCGGGAGGGATATAGACATAAGATCTATTGAAGGACAACCGTATGTAGGAATCCCTTGAGGAGGGACTCGGCGAGAAGGACGATATGAGCCACCATGTACACTAAGTCCATATTCTATGGGATACAGATAATTATACGGTCCTTTGTCCTACCATCCACCGCATTTCACCTAGACTCTTTGTTTCACTGGACAAC
Organism: Chara braunii; assembly: GCA_003427395.1. NCBI lineage: Eukaryota > Viridiplantae > Streptophyta > Charophyceae > Charales > Characeae > Chara > Chara braunii. The sequence goes on along the minus strand of BFEA01000305.1, from coordinate 369,966 downwards.
GGGTAACAGAGTTCCTTAATGATTGGGAGCTCACGCTCGAAGACCAAGATTTACTGAGAAGGAAGCGATATTTGGATTCATCGATCACACGGATCTAAAACTAGACAAAGATGTATGTGCGACTATACCCGAAAATGGGAAGTGGAGAACTTTCAGAGAGAGATTGTCCTGGGATTTTGCTTGCGACGATATCGTGTGCTCAGTCGAGGACTTAAAGGAGATCAAGAGAGAGGAAGGAGAGACGTTAGTGACATTTGCAAGACGTTTTGAGGAGGCATCTGAACTATTTATGAAAACGGGGTTTATCGGTGGGTTAGAACGATGCGCTATTTTCATAGGAACTCTACCTATCGAGAGAAGAGAGTTTGTTGTGAGAAACATGCCTACTAAAAGGTTGTCGTTTGGTCAAACAAAGACATTGGCTTTGCATACTGAGGGACTGGATGCCGGATCTTATATACTTTGTGTATTGGACAAATTGAAGAAAGGAGTGTCCAAAAGTCATTTAGAAAAATAATTCGGTGATGACGATGGAAGAGTGTTCAGGTCATCTAACAAAAGTAAAGTAGGTAAAGAAAGTGGAAAATGGAAAGGAGGAAACCCCGGTGACTGGAAGAAGAATGGCGGTAAGTGGGGAGACGCTCGAGATCGGCGTTCGAGATGTAAAGAAGAAGAGGAAGATCGAAGAAGACCAAATGAGAAAGAATGGGAAACGTTTGAGAAGATTGAGGCCTTAAGGGCTGAACTAGAAAGGATGACGAGAATGAAGAATATCTCAACTCGAAGAAGCACGAAATCGTTGAAGACTCCTTCACAACAAGAGTCTCAAGACAAACGAGAAAAAAGTTTCGGGAGAACCGTCGAGCTCAATAAGAGGAGAGTGATGGAATGGGGAAGTGATGAAGACATACCCTGTCGACCTTCAACAGAGACAAACATTGGCATTAAAGCGAGACCAACAAGAGAGGCAAGGTAGCGAGAAATTTGGGTTCCGAGTATTCGGTTTGAGGAGGACCTGGATAAAGATGAAAGTCTGACGATTGGGTTTTCAAGCATTCGATTCGAGACTAGTGAGGAAGATTCTTGTGCAACTGTAGTGTGCACTAAGGAAACGGATGAAGAATCGAGTGAAGATATGACCGATGATACTAACCTCGACATTGATGTTTCGTCGAAGGGCGAAGAACCGAGGGTGATTAAGGATACATTGGTAGATCGAACCATGACAATCAAGATGATAGTGATAAATGAAGAATGTGAGGGCTTGAAAGATACTAAAGATACCCAAGGCGAGTCGATAGAGGATCAAAATGAGAAAGATCTCCTCGGCAGTGTTGTAGACGCTGATATTTCACAAACATTCGAAGTCATGTACAAGCGGGACGACTGCTATGGGCTTGCTCAACTATTTGAGACCATAGAGCCGGACGACCGCCATGAGCTTGCTCAACTGTTCAAGACTATCCGGACCGTCGAGTCGGGCGTCAGCTATGAGCTTGCTCAACTATTTGAGAACATCGACTCGGACGTCAGCTATAACCCTGCCCAACTGTCTGAGACCATTGATATATATGAGAACGATACTGAGGATTGTCTCGAGGTAATAGCGAACTCAAATCTGATGGCTACAGACGGACTCTGGAGTGGGTCGATGCGCATTGATGGGTAAATGCAATCTGATGAGTGTTGAAGAAGAATTGGTTGATAGTCGTATGACAGGTCAAGAAGGTAAAAATCGACTCGCATGTGACCGAAAGGGTGATGAAAGGGCCCTAGCGGAAGTGAAGTTTATCGAGGATGTTGGCCATCTTAGAGGCACGTAATGGGGAATTTAGGGACTGTCAAAACTTGTGGAGAGATTTCAAGTGAAGGGATCTTGGCGTGAGGAAATCTGAAAACATTGACGTGGTCAAGACTGGAAATTGGATCGCAGGGATAAACCCGTTTCTCCTTTGCCTCTTGATGTGCATCCTTGCGTTTACCTATGCTCGTGTTTACCACTTCTGGTGCTGCTGCTGCAACTTTAGCTTAGGCCTGTTAATTTTTCTAACTAATTATATTGTTACAATTAACCTCTATGAGTATACGAGGAGTGAACGATGCTATCTAAGAGAGATAGGGATTCATTCGAGCCTTTCGTACGACGAACTTTCTCCAAACCTCTTCCTTACTCCATGGGTAGCCTCGTTGATTGACCGCAGAAGGAAGAAGAGAAGGACAAGAACGCTCGTGAACGGGGGAGACAGACCTCAGAAGTTCAAAAGCTTGATATTGGAAGAGGAGGTTACTTTAGCATTTATCAAATTAATTCGGTCGACTAAGTGTAAAAGTGAAAGTAAATTAAACTTTCTCAAGTGGAGGGACAAATTCGCAGTCTACTGGGGCTTAGCATCGATAGGCTGGTTAACAGAGCGGATAAGGAACAAAAAGTGGAAAGCAAAGAGAAACGATAATGGTAAGAGAGGTAGGAAAGGTAAAAGGAAGGACGAAAATTATAAGAGGAATGCATTTCTTGGGGTTGATCGGGTAGGGATTAGGTGTCGGCCAATTATTTTCTTCCTCCTCGATAATCAGGCGATCTCAAATTTGGTGGCTCGCTGGGGACGTCGAGAATGGGGGGGGGCTGTTGTCGGGCGGCTCAAGCCTTACGCCGCCCTTTACTTCCTTAAGATATATGGTTGGCGGGAGTCGAGTTCAATCACTATGGACCTATGGTCAACTCGGACATTTTTCCCTCTAAAGATGTGACGACGAGGGGAACTATGAGGGACATATCGAGGCCGAAATGTCGGACGAACGGGGCCCGCTGATCTAAGAAGAGCTTACTCAAAAGAATTCAAGAATTTTTATTGACGAACGAAGTCAGATAATCGTGCCAAAAGAAAAAGCCTGGAACGGTCGGGCAGAATGGCGAGAAAGAGGGACGGGGGTTCGTATCCAAGCCCCGGTGATATGTCGGTCAAGAAGGAGCGTCCGACTCTTGCGGTAAGCATCCAGACACCGGGGCAGCAAGGACAGAAGGACTCAGATGCACACAAGACCAATAAAACGGGAAACTTTGAGGACGAACCGAGGGAAATAGACTACTTAACCTTAGAAGGGAGCCCGAGGAGAGATCAATGTGAGGTGACTTTGTACTGCTCGCCATCGCTTCTTACAGCAGCTCGTTACACCCGTTACCTGGATTCGTATGCTCCTCTCAAAGACTGAGTCATGCGCATCTGTGAGTGATCTGCGCACACTGTGGATCACTAGAGAGCAAGCAGATCTGGCGGTTGCAGGGATGGAGCATGGGAGAGGAGTTAATCGCGCATGGGATAAAAAAAAGATCAACGTGGGAAAAGGAAAGAATATCGGACCACGCAGAGGAGCGATCGAATAGTGAGGGATGGTCGGGGCGAGCTGCGCGTGGGGGAAAAGGATGTGGTTTCTGCTCAGCGCTCTGAGTGCCAAAGTGAGGAGATTCGATCAAGCGCGAATATTAAGCGGAAGGAGAACCCGTCGTCTAATTAGTGACGCAGACGAGTGTACGTGCGCGCTAGCGAGTGAGCGAGCCAGAGAGAGAGACAAACTCGGGACTGACGAGGCGAGGTGATTTGACCAAGCACTGCAGAGGTCCCAACGGATGAAGATAAAGCGCGGATAAACGGAGGGAGTAACTATGGTTCACTTAAGGTAGCCAAATGCTTCGTCATCTGATCAGTTGCGCACGTGCGCGCACAAGTGCAAGGGTGTGAGCGAGCACGAGGATCCGAGGTGTCGCGTAGGGGGAGCTGCTGCCCCGCAGGAAGGAAAGAGTTTCTACGTGGGGAAGGAGTTGCTTGCGCGCGGAGGAAGAAGTTGTGTGAAGCAGCGAAGCTTGCGCGGAGGAAGGGGTTGCACGAAGCAGCGGAGCTTGTGCGGGAAACGGGCACCTATGTGGTTAGAGCTCATCTGCACATGCGCTCCCGAGCAAACTGAAAACATTCGACCAAACACTAATTAGTTGCGCCCATGCGCGGGAGAGCGCAGGAGCGTCAGCGCGCGAGAGAGAGAGAGAGGGTCAAAATGGGTGAATGCAAGGGGAATCTGACAGTTTAATTGAAGCAAGGCTTTGCGATGATCTCAACGGATGTCGACGCAATCATCGCAATGTGTCTTCTGCCTAATGCTCTGAATATGAAACGGGTAAACAGCGGGAGTATCTGTGACTCTCTTAAGGTCACCAAATACCTCGTCATCTAATTAGTGAGGAGCAAGACTGGATTCACAAGATTCGCACACCCCCACTGTCCCTATCTACCGTCCCGCGAGATCACAGCCAGCAACAGAAAAAAAAGAGTGTGTTAACACTAAAGTTTAACGGGGACCTTTGTGTATAACATCAGATTTTAATCAATTTATAAACTGTTTATCATCATGTTCATGTTGATAATCATGAAGGGGGTTAGCCTGTATTTATAATCAATGATCCAAGCGGATCTCATCGTTTAACCCTTTTTTAAATGTTTACAAACAGTTCATCAACTGTTTATCTTCTCTCCCATCTGTTGAAAACTTGTTGATAAACTGTTGATAAACTGTTGAAATCATGTTGAAATTCAGTCTTGGTGGTGATGTTGCAAAATTATGCAAAAAACGGTTAGAAAATCGTTTAAACTTTTAATATAGGGATTATGTTGAGAGTGGGATAAATTGTCTTACGTGTATTGTCGGCATTTGTGTCATAAAAGCTTTTTTTTTTTTTTTTTTTTTTT
>BFEA01000305.1:319383-360676 GCA_003427395.1 Chara braunii | reverse complement strand
CCTCACGAGGCCCTTCTCAGGCATGCAAATGTTCTGGGTTGCGCCCCCAGCAAGCCTCGGTACCACCCACAATGCAATGCAGTGCAACCTCAGCCAAAATGCCACGTCAGTATACTCTCATCATCATACATACATCCGATGTCGCCACAGCCTTCCAGCGGCTAGCTTCTCCACCTAGGCCCCACTACAACATACCAGCGTCAAAGTATTCTTACGTCGATATGAAGCAACGTCAGCGCACCGAGTAACAATGTCGCCGGTGCCAGGTAAGCGGCGATCACGAACCAACTCTGATACCAAATTGCAAGGAATATGAGTGTGAACGATATACAGAAAACCAAGTTGCGAAATCACACAGATGTCCAAGTAGTCGTGTCCAAGCAGAGAGTACAAATGCACCAAGAGACTACTCATATAGAGCAATACAATGAAGTAATGAGCAAATGTTCAAGCACGTAGGCCACACCAGCACAATATCCAAAGTCGCTCCTCTCTGTCTGGCGCCTAGCGCCCAACGCCCAGCCTACTCTACCTGACTATCCTACCTACAGCTGTGTTCACACAACAGGCTCAATTCGACTCTCGAAGACAAATGTACATGACTGTCAACACCATAGTCGACCTCTCTTCATGCACCAGGTACGTATCTCGTCACCCTCAATCAGATCTTGATTACCCCACACTCGCCTCCTTCCCTGAAGACCACAAGATCGCCCGCTTACCCCCTGGCGCCCAGTAGCCCGGTTATGGCTGCCTGCGCCCCGCTGCCCTGCAACGCCCCATTTCACCTCTACCCGCCCCGTTGGCGCCCTTGGCTGCAGCGCAGCATAAAGCAGTAGCGCAGCAGCACTTCCGCATTGCCTACGCAGGCCAGAATACCTGGCCTGGGCTGCCTTACTTCTTTTATGGAAGTGCCAGCCTCCTAGATGTTGCGTGTGGCCTGGCTGGAAGCTTCCAGTAGCTTCCGGTTGGGCCTCAGTCCCTGCGCCCAGGCCCGAGGCTACAGTTGAGGGCCTGGGCTGCTGGGCCCTTTACAGTTGGGCACGGCCTGAGTCTCCGGACTTTGGCTTTGCTACATTTGTGCAGGGCCCTGGGGTAGGTGCGTCGACAGTACTGCTTTTGCATAAGCCGCTGGCCGCTTCACAATGTATCGTCCCTGCGTTGTATGTATGTGCCCAGGTGCAACTGCCAAGGCCTGGGCCAACTGTACGACGCAACTTAGTGAGGCTCACGCGTCCATCAACCAACTGACGTGCTGCATGAGCCTAAAAATGTCGAATTTTGGCCTCTGATGAATATTCAGGCCCGCCTTCACTTAGGGCGGGCACTCAGCTCGCTGGGGGCCTCTGCCGAGAATATGTGATGTCTGATAGGGCCCTGTGAAGGCTCTTTCCTCGTCGTTATTTCTGAACAAAAACTTGAAAAATAATTAATTAGTATTATTTTTGAATTTCAAAGGAACGTCGAAAAACAATCAATTAATTCTAGAATCTAAAATATTTTTGTGCGAGGCATAAGGCCTCGGTAAGCCCTACCGGGCCCCTGTTGGACGGAACGGCCCCGATTGGGCAAAACTCGGTGCTAAGTGAAAATGAGGCTCGACAAAAACAAGATCGGAGGTAGTGGTGGTTTAAGCTTGTAGTCAACAAAGCTATATTCTTCACTCATGTGCCTCACACTACCTATCCTATTGTTTAAGTCTACGTTCGGTTCCAGAGGCAATTATGGGTTCATGTCTGGTCTATGCGGGGAGCAAACCCTGACTTTCTAACACTTGTCACAAGCTGGAAAGCGCATAATGCTTCCACAACCAGCCAGGAGGCCCAAGCGATTAATCTCTATTAGTAAGCCTGAAACGCTTCCCGACATTCCCGTGTCTGGCCGCGGGAGAGCAGGCTAGCTCAATTGGTTGAGGAAAGGGGTATAGAGGAAGGAGGATGGAGGAGGGGAAAGTGATACATAGGTCGGTAGGTGCCTACATTTATGGACATAATCAATGTGTCTGACCACAAAGAGTAGGCACCTACTGACCAGTCCAATATTACTCGACTCAACATGAGAAAAGGGGTAGAGAGAGGGTAGGGAGGATAGAGGAGGGAATGTTGTACACAAGGATATGGCTAGTTCATAGCACTATGGTTTTGATATGCTTTTTTTTGTTGTTGTTGTTTTACTCACAAGTGTGCAACACGATGGAAGTTGAGGCTAGTTGAAATCTGGTTGAAATTGGTTGAAACCTGTTCAAACATGTTGGAACGTGTTGATAAACATTTTCAAATTCTCCCCAATCATTTTAAGCCCACTGTAAGTTGTTTGTAACCACATGACATTGTGCTCCCTGTTTATCGACGATTATGGCAAATTAAAAACCCGTCCATCTCGCCAACTTTTTTTCTGTTGAGAAGAATGGGCTTGGTAGAATCAGCGGGAAACGAAGTGAACGCCAAGATGATCTAATAAGTGACGCGCATGAATGTGTTAACGACATTCCCACTATCCCTATCTACCATCTTGTGGAACCTTAGCCGAGGGAACGAGCTTGGAAGAATCGGTGGAAAGGAAGATTATGTTGAACCCAACTCTAGTTCGACAACAGTGTAAGAGTTGCGACTACCGTCGCACGAGCTCCGCCCGCGGGGGAGAAGCTGCCGCTCCAAGGAAGGCTGCTGCGTGAGGGAAAAGTTGCCGCAGGAAGAAGTTGTCATGGGGAAAAACGATCGCCTACAGAGAAAATTGCCACGCGCGCGTGCAGGGAGAAAGAGAGAGAGGGAGAGAAAGAGAGAAGGAGAAGTTGCGCAGAGTAGCGGGGACCGTGCGGGAAGAAGAAGTCGCCCGGGAAAGACTGCCGCGGGGAGGAAGGTGCAGCGCGCGGGCGTGGAGAATCGCTGCACGAACAATAGATGAGCCACGCGCGAGGGGAGTGAGCAACGCAGGCGAATCGGACAGCGAGGGAAAGAGAGAGAGAGAGAGGGAGAGAGAGAGAGAGAGGGGGAGCAAGGGAACGGGCTTGGGAGGATCGGCGGGTCAATCAAGCGCGGGTAAACGGCGAGAGTGACCATGACTCACTCTAAGGTATACAAGTGCTACATCACCTAATCAGTGACGCGCGACTCGAGATCAACGAGACCCTCACTGTCATATCTATCACCCCACGAGACCTTAGCCAAGGGAACAGGCTCGGAAGAATCAGCGAGGAAGGAATGTTGCGATACCACAGCCACGGGGCGGACTTGGAAGGAACGGCGGGGGGAGTAGCCACGTCGTCCTATTGGTAACGTGCACGGGTGGATTAACGAGATTCGCATTGTCCCTATCTACTATCCTGTGATCCTCAGCCAATGGAACTGCGCGCACAAGCGGGAAGATGCGCGCTTGACCAGTTGAACCACCCATCCGGGCTCGCTGGTAGGGGTGAGGGCGAACCTGGCCACGCACACTCGTCAGAACAGACCAGACTGGGCCCAAGACAGACTAGACCGGTCCCGGAATGGTACAGAACAGACAAGACCCGGAAGAGACCAGGACCACTTCAGAACAGACCAGACCCAGAACAGACCAGGACCAATACAGACCAGACCAGATCCGGAACAAACTAGAACCAGTTCATGACAAACCAGACTCGGAACAGACCAGACCCGGAACAGACCAAGACTAGTACAGATCAGACCAGACCCGGAACAGACCGGACTAGTTCCGACCAGACCTGAACGGTACACAGATCAGACCATAACATACCAGACTAGACAAGACCAAGGCCAAGTGCAGAGCCAGATTGCCCACCGAGAGAGTCGAGGCGTCATCCTTCCAACGGGCCTCAAGTCCAAGCTCAGACTCAGATTAAGAATCGGACCTTGATGGGCAGCGACGCTACTTCGGGCTTGGAGAGCTCTAACACGATCCCCTGGGACCAACGGAAGCGGTACCGGAAACAACCCATTGATCTCGGGATCCAGCGCGTTTAGTCTCAACACGAACTACACTCCTGGGCCGGCGTAGGGGAGATTGCCCTGGGATAGGGTGTAGCGCGTCAGCGCTGAACCTTATTGACGGAATAAAACAATTCTCCCGTTCTTTACTCCATTTTTGTGAGTCGTTCAGTTCACACCTTGTTTTCATATCTGACTCACTGATGGACTTTGCAGGTTACAAGAGCCCCGGTCGACCCTCCCGTGGGTGACAGACACGGCCTGAGGGACAGGGTCTGATCGGCGTGTCGGCATATCACTTCTATCGGTCGACACGGTGCACACCACCAAGCCCCGCGCCCCCACCCCCTGCTGACCCCAACCACTGCGCCCTCTCCGTCCCCCGTCCCCGCCTCCGCCCCTACACCCCCACCCGCTCCCGGCCCCACACTCCCGCCCTCGATCCCAGCCATCCCCCCCCCTATACCCCGCTCAACCCATGCCCCGGCCCCACGCCCAAGGTCACCCCGGGCTCACTAGGGAAGGGTGTAGCCCCGTGGGGGGTCCGAGATGGGGCAAAAACTGCATTTTCGGAGTTAATCTCAATGGGTGCAGGCTTTCGCTTCGCACCCCCCATTATTATTATTATTATTTATTTATTTATTTTGAGGTTCAGAACCGGGGCCGGGGGTGTCCACCCCCGGACCCCCGCACCCCACTGGGGCCCCAAGGCCTGGGCTCGACAACCCTAGCTAAAATCTAAGAGTGGTTTCAAATGGCCTCGTCCAACTCTTAAGATGGGGGGACCTAGAACCGCTTTCAGAAGCTTTGGCCACCTTAGGTTATTTCAAAGGTTTCATGTCTTCCCACCTATCAAATTTGACTCACAACAACGTTACACCCAAACAAAAACAGGCAAAAAAAAAAAAAAAAAAACCATAAAACTTGTCCCCCAAACCACCTAAAACTTCTTAAATGACCTGAAGTGTCTTAAGGTCACTTTTGCAGTTTCAGACCACTTCAGAAACATGTGTGGTCCATGAATGACCATGCATAGATTACCTCTATTTGTTTGGTCTGTGTTAATTACAACCCTTCTTCTTTTATTGTCACTTTCAGTATTAGCAGTTGTCATCTTTCATTTTAAAATTTCAGTGGGTCGTTAACCACCGCATCTTCTAGTTTATTCTTGATAATGATTTATTTATTTTTTTTCGAGATAAGGGGTTTTGTTCCTGATCATCAAAAATCTCGTTCAGAGTTATTTCATTTTTCCTTTTGTTATCTTTTTCCATCATCTTAGGTGTAATGCCAGCCTGAAAGTTTTTTTCTTCACTGATTACAATACCAGGTTCAATGATGACATCATATGGTCAAATGTCATAAACACTCATCATATTAACTGAACAAGTAGGCCTACCAGAAGAAAGCTCCACCAACTCCGAAGAGTTTTAAGATGTAGGTTCTCCTTCTCGTAGGTAACTACTTGAGGACGCTTCATCATGGAAGTGTTCCTTCAACATCATAAGTTGTAAAAGCATATAAGGTGTAGTTGAAAGAATAACTGGTTTTTGCAAAAGTTCTTCAGACAGATCATCAACGAGAAAATGAACATTCACATCAGTATTTTTCATTTTCTTCCTCTTCTTCTTCTTTTCATGTATAAGGGCAAGCAATGTCACTCCAGGATGTCACGGATCCAGATTGTTCAAAAAATTATCACAAACGCTCATAACATCATTTTTCACAATCTCATTTTCCACATCATCTTCTAGAGGTTTACAATAAACAGTACTCTAACCTTCTTCACCACAATAACAGTAAATGAGGTTTTTTGTCGACCGATTTTTATATTTACCTCTTTATTTATTACTTGTTTCATCATTACCTTCATTCCTTCTGGCTCTGAACATATTTTCTTTATTTTCATCATCATCATCTTTATCATCCCCCCTTTCTACTTTTTTCTTCTCTTTCTTATCAGAGGTATAAGCAATAGATATATAGTTTCTCATGACTATCGAACAATCTTCTATGTGCTCACATTACTCTCTCTATTTGTATCATTTTTTGTTTCTCGGTTTTTAGCTAAAGTATAGATATCATATAATTGCCACTTATGAGAAACTGCAGAGACGTGACTATTATCACTATTTCGTCTCATATGAGGGGGTAATGTTTAACCTTGTTCAATAATGTTTATCTCTCACTGTCTATAAGGTTCGTCAAGAAAATGTGACACCTATGAGCCTCATCCAAATATAATTTTTTTATGCTTTTTCGAATGAACGTCTGAAGAAAAACATTGAATGTAACAAATTTAACTCTCTTGATGTTAAGAAGGTTTCTAAAGGTCAAAGGAACAAAATATTTTTCAAACTTTCTTCTCATTTTGTCTTATATTTCTGCCCAAGTAGCAGTCTCTTTTATCAGCTCTTGCACTGCCAATCTTGAGTTACTATCACAGTAGGACGAAAAATGTTTGAGTCGCTGCCTATCAATCCAGCCATAACAAAGTTCAATACCTCATACTCATCAAGGAAATCACTGACTCAAGGTCCTCTAAAACATGAACGTCTTTCATCAGGTCATTTTGTTCTTGCAATGTCTGATTATCCCTTCATAGTATCAGCTCTCTCAACCGATTCTCGTATAACACCAACAAGGGTATCTTCATGGGTCCCTGTGGAGGAGCTTAATTTTTCTCTCCCAACCATCTTGACCTGTGTAGCAGCATGTTCGGGTTCGGTAACCGAACGCGATCGTTTGGGACCGAACGCGAACGAGCGCCGAAACTCTCCGAACGCGAACGTAAAAATATTTATAAAAAAAAAACAAAATTCTCCAAAAAATCTAAAATAAATATATGTTATGTAAAATAATAATACAAACAACTTTTTCCTTAGAGGTATGGTCAAATTCGTAACCAAACTCGACTGAAAAATCAAAAACCAATTTTTTTTTATTTTTTTTTATTTTTTTTAATATGTTCGGTCGAACACGTTCGGGTGGCGTTTGGCCGAACACCCGAACATGTTCGGACGTTCGAAAAAGCTCCGAACAAGTTCGGTGTGCTACACAGATCTTGACCACCAATTTCTCTTAAAAAAAAAAAAAAATTATCCCCTCTTGATGCTTCTTAATCTCCTTCTTACTTTCAATCCCTCACACTCCTTACAAGAAACGTATGTTCGTCGCTTTCCCCTCTTCTCTATTTCACCCCTTGTAAATAGACAGTATAAGCGTTAACAATTTAAATAGTGATTAGAGGCAAGACAACTTTTCTCAACTTCCCAACATAATCCGCAATTAATTATCTCTCACTGTCTCTCCTCAGTCTTCTATTGTATCCTTTGAAAGTACCTCGGATCATAAAATACCTTGTCAAATCAAAACAATTCACTGCTAACCCTTCTTGCAAGAGATACTTGTTGAGTCTTGTCCATTTGAGATATAACAAGACACTCTCACTACTTTTAATCAAAGGTTGATCTTTGTCTGGTCAGTAACAATTTTCAAGGCAGGGTCCATGATTTTATCAAGAAAGGGTTGCAAATACACAAACTCATCTACACTAAAGAAATTTCGAACAGAGATCCGAAGAATCTTTTTTTACTTAACTATTATATCTTCTACTATAATCTCAAAGTAAGTTGCTTAAATAGACCAGACATTATCACTTATCTCCTAAGTATCTTACGTAGCATCAAGACAGGTAAATCTTAGTGTGAATGTTATCAGTAATCTCAAATTTGTGTTCAAACGAATTAAAAAGTGATGACTTCAATCTCACAGTTAAATTATTCTCTCTTGCTCTGCATACTGCGAAAATAAACCATAGAAGAAACATACAACCTCTCCTACTATAATCCCAACGGTAAGTTTCTAAAATAAACCGAACATTATCACTCATCTCTTAAGTATCACACGTAGCATCAAGACAGGTAAATCTTAGGGTGAATGTAATCAACAATCTCAATCTGTGTTCAAACGTATTAAAAAGAGATGACTTCAACCACGCAGTTAAATCATTCTCTCTTGCTCTGCAGCAATAAATTATAAAAGAGACATACAATCTCTCTTGTCCTTGAAGTCATCAGTAGTAAAAAAACTAAGGAGTCTCTGAAATTTTCTCTCTCCCGCTCCCTAAGTCGCTTTCCTGTGCATTCTCTCAAACCATTTTTTCGTTTGTATACGGCAAACGTGAGTCTACGTGAGTCTCTCTCAAACATTTCAAGTAATCAGCCTCCTTCTCTATATTTGATGAAGCATAAATTTCCACATCCAGACTACCAGTATTAAGGAATTTAATCACTGGAATATAGTATAACATGTGATCATTTCCACGTAAATCTTGTCTTATGATCATGAGAGAATGCACAACAAAGTTCTCTCTTTTAGTATAATGTTGGCTGCTCGTTTCCAACATTTGTCATATTCACCACCCTCAAACCACTCTTATGGTACATAAATCGTTTGATAAAGACCGATCTTGTTTAAAAATTAAAATCAATCTCTGTCCGATCTTGTTTAAAAATTAGTGTCAATCTCCTCCTTTAGTTCAGAATAATACTTCACTTCGAAAGAAGTAAGGCACAGTTAGCGACAATAATTTTCAAAAGAATCAGAACGCAATAAGGATCGTAAAATCAATAGGAAAATTAAAAACATCGCCAACAATTCTCACGCCCTAATCAAAGTTGAAAGCCTGATTTTGACGCAGACTTCTTCCGGACACGCAAATTTTTCATGTTCAAATAACGGCGTCATTATTGTCGTGCTTTTTCTAACGAAACCACTTATAGCGACCAAAACGACAACATACTGCAATGCACGATTTTGATAAATTTTCACAAGAAATAAAATAATAAAAAATGCAAACTTCTTCCTGTTGCATGAGTCCGGCTCAGAACAAGACCTTTCAATTACGGACTACATCGGTCTCTGGTCTTAGGAATCTTTAATTATGATTCAGAACAACATTTGTAATTATGCAGATAATAAATTAAAATAAAATGTATAGGACATCATGATTCCTAAATTTTAAGAGGTTGACAAGATCTGTAGAGAGCATAATATCAACAAATGTCAATGAAAACGAATCAGAACTAACTGACTCAGGGCGAAGACAAAATGAATGAAAGAAGGTAAAAACTCATAATAATATAAAAAAATACAGATGTAAGAACATGGTCAGCACTCGTCAAGAGTCTTCCCTCATTTTCTTAAGTATCATCCTCAACGATATTCTTGATTGTTCATCACAGACGCTTTAAGCCCGGTCTAGGTACCTCGTGAGATTATGGCCTAGTAATGTAAAACCACCTAAAGTTTATCAGTTTCAAATAGGTTTATTAAAGACCAAGATTCGGAATTGAAGCATAACACATAACTCCTCCCACAAAATAACAAGATATGATCTTGAGAAGATCCCTCGTCTGAGATGATGTAACACAGATGTAACAATCACCGCTTCATATTCAATCTCTGCTAGTAAGACATACTTTTTTACTAAGTAGCATGGGTTATCTGGCCGGATAATCTGGTCGGATTATCTGGCCGAATGATCGAGGGGTAGGATCATCCGCAAATCCAGATGATTAAAAAAAAGGCAAAAAAATAAAAATAAAAAAACAAAATGATATTACTAATGCAGAATACAATAGAACTACATTCCTATTTCATGAAAAACTTGATAGGGCATTGAAGGATTCAAAGTGGGTAAGATAGGGAATAAAGGGGTTTAGAGAAGGGATGCTTAATTCATACTATAATTTTTTATCTAAATATTATTTTTTTCTTCTGTTTTATTTTTTATCTTTATATCTGTTGAGATATCAAAGATGACTTCAAGCCAAACGTTGTTCGTGTCATTCTTATGAACAACACACTTTTTTTTCAGACTTTTTTGAATTGTTTTTTTTTTGGAAAAAAATATATATTTTGCGCAGGACCGGATTTTCCATATCCGGAATTAATCCGGAAAATTCATCCGGATTGAAAATTCTGAATAAATTTGGTATGCCGGATATCCGGATTTGCTACCTAGCTTTTTTACCAGGTTAACTACATCACCCCATTAAGAACCATCGATGAAGTAGAAAGAAATCGAAGGCCTAGGGTAATCAAAGTATAGCTTAGAACAAAATCTATAAATCGCCTTTGCGCCCTCTTGAAGCACCCATGTTCTTTCCTCAACATACAGGGTTATTGTAACCCAAACAAAATCAAAGTGTTAATGAGACTCCTTCTCTCTGTTCACATACATCCTCCAGTCCTCGAGAGTCCTCTCTTCTAAGTCAGTGAGGACTACGAAGATTGGCAAATCTTCCTGTCTAAGGCTAACTGCATTGATATACCAATAATGAAAAGCATCCTTTGAAACAATCCTGTTGAGATCGGTTAACACCGACTCGCTGACAAAAAATGAAGTAATAACTCTCACGTGTTATGAAGAATACAAGAACTGATCTGAAAGATGATGAACTCAAGTTGCGAATGATTTAGGAAATGTTCATGATAGTTTCACTGATTGAAAATCACTGATGAGAGTTACAGATATAAAGGTTAACTGATGATGACTGAACGACAGTAAGTTCAAATATTGATAATGACTTAGATGGTCGGAAACTGTTGAATATCTAGTTATTAATTGCTTACCACTGACAACCATATACTAAGAAAATCTCTGCATTATTGGATGATATTTGTTGAATGATACATAAAAAAAGGCTTTAGGAGAAAAAACTACGAAAGCATTCATCTGATTTTTTCCCTAGCCTGCTCAACAACTTGTAGTGAGGAACCGGTATTGCGCAACTTGCCGTTGTGATTATGAAAGTATAAAACATACTCTATGTATTTTGTTTCTGACTCTCTCGACACGCTCTGTCATAGTTAATTTAGGAAACTTCATATCCTGATCGGCTTCCATCCTTCATCCATCATACGTATCTATGCTGATTTTGCATCTTACCACTAAAATTTCATTATTCCTCATGATTTCTTTTTTTATTCTACGCTCGGGTTATGACAAGAACCAAGGCTGACAGAGAGAAATACTTGGATAGGGAGATCTGAAATCACTTTCAGAAGTTTCATCCACTTCATGTCATTTTAGAGGTATCAAATGGGGACCTTAAACCAATGAAATGATGTAAAGTGGTTGAAGCTTCTGAACGTGGTTTCCCGTCCTTCCATCCAAGTATCCAAACACCCGTCTGAGGCAACTGAAAATCATTTGAAAATATAAGCATTTGTTAACCTTCTCTCTTAGCCATCAGAATAATCTTAACTAAAGCTACAGTCCCAGTCAAGCGAAGAATAACAAAACGCTCAATTTTTTTTTTTTGCGTTTCTTTTTTTTTCTTGCTTTGTCAACTATGCCTTTGCATACAACCTATAACTTGGCAAAGGGGAGCTCGGTGTGGAATAGAAAAGACCCGCCAGTCCCTTTACCTTTATGCCCCTGGCGAAGCCCGGGCTACCACAATCACAAGCCGGTTGTGCTCTATTGTACAGGAGCGCACCGAGCTTGCGTGGACCAAAGCAAAGCTCAATGTTGCGCCCCCTCCTTTTTGCTAGTAAGGGTGTTATCCAAGACTGATCTTGTAGCAGGCCGCACACAGAGTGCATCTACTACATAGTACAAAGGTCATGTATGCAGAGGGCATGCCTGGTACACCACGGAGGGTCGGGACACCGCGTCGTCCGACACCACGACAAGTTATCCTGCTTTGGTTATGAACACATCCAATAAACCGAGGACCAGTTAGCCTACCTCTGTCAATGTATTCTCGGACCATTGAAACACAATCCTGAGTTTGAATCCCGCTGACAGCAGACAAATGAAAGGGTTGTAATTCTAAAGTACTTTGGAGCTCGGTTGGTTCCACATTACCGTCTGTTGGGACTGCAGTTGGGCTTGCAGCGTCCTCTAGGAGTGCACCAATAGAGCTAGTTCGGTTCGTACACCTCAAAAGTTGTTGAAATACAAACTCAAGTTTCAATCTAGATACAACCATATGAGAAAAATGAAGTTATTTAAACTTACCTACGACGAGTCTGTTTTGCAAAATCATGTTTTAAAGGCTGATTATTTGTCCTTCAGAACATCCGAACGATACAGAGAAAATTAGTATGATCCCTGAAGGCATCAAAACGGGTCCTACGAGTGGCAGGCCAATTTGATTGCTTCCTTTTTCACTTCAGCTACTGTGGGACCGTGCACTGTCGGCTTGTTTAGTACTTGAAAATGTGGGAAGCGAAGAAGGTGAGTTGAAAGAAGAGGAAGAAGAATGAAGAAGGAAAAACAAGGATAATGGGTATGGTTAGAGTGGAGGATGTGTAACTTGCTCAATTCTCAACAGAATGAAGCGAGCAAATAGGTTGAGTAGGGGTTTCGAGGAATGAAGAGTTGAATGGCATGGTCAGATTCGTAGTGAGGAAAGTGCATGGAGAGTTAGTAGAGAGGGGTCGCATGGAGGTATTGAGAAAAGGGAAATAATGTAACTAAGAAATGTTCATATTTCGTTCGATTCTTGATGAAATCGAGCAAAGGGGGAGAGTAACCTGGGGGTTTTGGCCGTCGCGAACACGATGGCATCGACAAATTCGCGTTCAAGATCCATGTTTGGCAACATGGTGGTTTGGAGCTGCACGGATGAATAACCATAATGTATTTATCCATGTTCTAACAAAAAATTCATTCTCGTTTTGTCTGCTTTGAGAATAGCGATGGGGGGTTCTCATCCGTTGTTCCTCCTTCTGATCTTCATCTTCACAACTATCGTTATCACCTTTGCCTATCTCGAAGCTATAATTATGGTTGACCTCCTGCACGACCGCACTTCTGTACTTTATTCCTTATCACAGTCGCAATCCTCATGTACTTTTTCTTATCGTCTCCTCTCGTTGGTAGGGACTGCCCATCTCGTAGTGGTAGTCTCCCTCATCGTAGTTGGTTGTTGCCCTCGTATCCCTCCTATATCGACGATCTGCTATTTTCTTTATTAATTATTATTATTATTATTATTTTCTCTTATTTGAATCTAACCATGCCTCCGACCAGGTGTGTAGGGCAGGACCAGTGTCGGCGCTAATACCCTTACACGGGTATCCGCCCTGTTTTTTGCAAGTGACAGAATAAGTTTTTTTCGAAATTCGAGTACACCGCACGAGTCGCGGTTGTGTTTTGTTCATGCTGACTGAATGGTTGACCAAAAATAGAGAGTGTGTGGGTGCGCAGTTTTGAGGCGCGCGTAATGTTTCATATTGATATTATAGAGTCGACGTTTTCGCCAACAAAATTTTGATTTTTGACTAAAACTAGGAAAGTTTTATTTTTCTATGTTGAAGTGACCATGGTGCGTGTGCGCTCGTACGGAGTACGTCATCGACAGTAATGTTGCTTTTGGCCGGTGATTGGAGCATGCGAGAGGAAAAAAAACATGAGCAAGCATATCCGCGCGATGAACGCGGAAGATTGATGGTCGTTGACCTAGTTAACAGGCCGAAGGGATGATCTTGGAGTAGCGGATCCGTATGCGTAGTGATGCTCGTTTATATGGGCTTCCGATAGGGCCAATGCCAGCCTTGGGCATAGCATTATTGTTTGCGATATTGGACTTTCAAAGCGGAGGTACGGGGATCGAGGACGGCGCCCGGCGGCAGAGGAGCCCTGGAGCGATTGACGACACCAAAGGGTTGAGGGCCCGACAGACTGGTTTTGTTGTTGTCCCTTTCATGGGCCTAGTCGATGAAACTGGCAGGGGCGCTGATGGTCTCCCTTCCCCAAACACACCATCGTATTTTTTTTTTTTTTTTTTTTTTTAGTTTTTTAATTTGGTTGCAGGTCTCGTTTTAAGGACGCTACACTAGTGTCGGCACCAAGGTTGAGCCTAGCTCGGTGGCTACATCCATGAACTGTTGAAATACAAGCCCGAGTTCGAATCCAGTTGAGATCATGTGAACAAAATAAATAATTCTGAGTTTACTTACCGCAGGTCAGCTTAATGCTGATGTCTCAAGGTTGTCGTCCCTCCTTATCAGACGTAGGGTGTCTGTCGGTGCGGACTGCTGTGGCCAGGAGCAGTCGAAACCCGCGAAGTGGTTGTCACGACAGTCGAGGACCTTAAGCACACGCTTCTTTTGGCGACCCGTTTAGGTTCCTGAGTGTCCAAGATGCTACCAAAATTCCTTTATCCTGCCCGTTTTGAAACACGGACCTAGGAGTTCAACGTGCGTGCGAGCCGCTGGGCACTTAGCCCTCGAGGTGGAAAAATTGTGAGTGGTTGAACCCTCTACGGGTGCACTATCCGCCACCAACGAGTCTGTTGTGAGAATTTTGAGTGTGAGCATGCCTGTTGGGGCCCGAAGGATGGCGGACTGCGCCTGGGTGATGCGGCCCAGGGCACAGTGCGCCACAGAGCAGAAAGGCGGAGGCCGCAGGCTATGTGCAGCCGACCACATGGAACCCCTCTCCACTTGGTCTCAAAAGCTCTCATTTGAATATTCCCTGCCGCCACCAAGATCTGCACAGGGACCGCCTCACCTGAGCTCACGCTGCGGGCGTCGCAGCGGGCCCAACACCCTCCTGGTTGTCGCAACATTAGAATCACTACGATGGTCGAGCATAGGTCGCACGTCCCAGTGCCATTCGCTTTTTGGGGCTGACCGACTCTGCAGGTGAGTTGGTAACATACTCCTTAGCGAATTTCACCTTCCACGACCACTCGGGTGTTGCGTATATCAATCAATTTTTTATTTTTTTTTGAGTTAGTGCACAGTTGGTATGGACCGGGGACGATGGTGAAGGGCGCAGTGATGCCTAACGTGCACATCGGTCGTCGCACTTGGGTATAGGGGAAAAACTAACCGAGCCGTCTGGTAGCAAAAACCTCTCTGAAGTATCCCCAAGAATAGTTGGAGCTATTGAATTGCTGCGTTGTTGAGGGACCGCGCGATGCAGCGGGAGGCTTGTGGGGGAGAGCACGAAGAAGATGGAGGAAAAAATGGGTGTGGGAAGAAGGGAAAGCAATTAGCCCACCCGATCCTTGACGAAATTACGCGAGGAAAGAAGTATAACAGCGATTCTGAGGATGGACAATCTCAATGATGAGGTCGGAATGGCGAATGGATGAATGTGATAGGAGTTAGTGGGGAAACTTAAGACACTGCGTGGTGGAGTCGAGGAAGAAGGGTGGAAGAAGGTTAAGAACGCATATCTCGCTCGTTCGTCCATGAAATCGAGCGAGGTAAAATGGAGATCGGGGGTTTTGAACCGTTGCGCATCAAATGGGCGCACTGGAGTTTGGGATGGAGCAGCGGATTTCGCGGTATGGGGTGCAGGGGCTGAACGAGGAGGTAGGATGTACCTCTACATGAGACAATGAACCTTCCCACCCTCCAGCGGAAGTCTAAGAAAAACGTCGCCAAAATTTTATAAATTTTTGGGAGTTATATTATTTTCTGTCAGTAGAAACTTGACAAGATATTGCCAAAGTTCTTCGTAACTTTTCAAGGAGATATATGTCAGCGTGATCCATGGGGACTATTCCACGTTTTGCCGTGGGTATAAAGTCTCCTTTCAAATAAGGAAGAGGTTAGTAAAGGAGTTACGCTATGGGGTGGGGCTTTCCCCCCGTCCATCTTAAATACAACTATGTTTATTTTGGTATGTACCATAATGCAGGTCTACGTATTTAATTGAAGGCTTAATTCATTCAGTCTGATCCTACATAGGATCACTATTCTGTTATCCTTTGATAACAGGTTGATTTCCGACTCAACTCTTATTTATTCTTGCTACTCAACCTAAGGCTTTAGCCCCTGTGGATGAAAATGTTTTCTTTAGGTTTTGCTCGAACTTTTATTAAATTACCATTAAAAAAGGACCAAGTGTTTTACTATGCAAGGTTGGTCAAAGGTTGGGGTTTATGTGGATAAGGCAAAGGGGTGTAGTGCAGAGAATGGTTGAAGTTAACCCCGTGTAGTGTGTGCTCTGTCGATGTGAATCTTTGATGTGATTGCTGGTATGTTCTGTAAGTTAAACTCCAAACTTAGTTTTACCTATGATTATATTTTTATATATATTTGAAGGAAATCACACCATGATTGTGAGAGTGATCGTCTCATATCTCACAACTTTTATATCATGTTTCCGGCGTCCACAATGTCGTGCGTAGCGATTAAATAAGTTCTACATTAAAAATAAATAAAAAATTCCCTTCTACCTTTTGCATTTTAGAATTATTATAGTTAGACGTTCAAGTCCATAACAGTCATCAAAGTCAAACCCCTTGACTTCTTTCTAGGCCCTTGATGATGAAACTCGTCTCCAAGGTCATAAGCGCTAACTGCCACAGCAGGCCAGAACCTGCCTACCACCCAGTCTCTGCAGGGTGCAAAAGAGGGTGTGGTACTCAACCGCCTAAGCTGTAGTCTGGCGTCGAGAGATTAACCCCTCAAAATGCATGTCAACCGACACCTGAGTGTCGAAGATGACTTTCGATACCACTAAGGGTCGTGTGATTATTAATACTAGACAGTACGTCATCACTGCGACTGCATGCGTAATCACGCACGGCTAATCGATATAACTAAGACATGTGCCGTCGTAATATTTATTCAGAGTCTCGCGCGCGATACTTATGCGATACGCTTGGCAAAAGTTATGGATCAAGGGTGGAAAAAAAAACTAGGCACGATTTATGTATGGTGTTCGACTTCAGTTTTAGTGAGATGTACCGCGTGGGTAGATTTAACCGTCCTAGTCGACCTCAGTGTGGTCGCGCTCGAGAGATCAGCGCCACGGACAACAATTCACACACGGGTCCAACTCGAGTGTGAACCGCACATACCCCCTATGCTACAGCGAACGAGAAACGGCCTCAGTTGGGCCACCTTCGTGATTGCATACGAAAAGTCTTTGCATGTGGTTCGGTAGCTCGGTGGGGATACGTCCACCTAAGGGATGGTGACAACTCCCGCAGGTGGAGGAGGTAAGTTGTACCTTGAGTGATCATATCCTATCGTAGAGGTTTTCGAGAGGTATGGCTGGCGCACTCGAGCGGAGCGACAAAATGCTCTACGACGAAGTCCTGCAAAATCCTGCGTGACACGCCCGGGAAGGTCTCACTGCGGGACGGATGCGCTCGACAACAGGAGTGGAAAAGAAAAAAAAAGTATGAACGATGAGTAAGCGTGTTGTTGAAGGAGAGAGCTAAAACGGTGAGATGTGAACGATGAGTAAGCGTGTTGCTGAAGGACAAAGCTAAAACGGTGAGATGGAAGAACGAAAATAAATAGAAGAGATTGAAGAACACTACGAGGAAGTAAAAGAAAAGTAAAGAAAAAAGAGGTGGATAAGAGGAAGAGGATTGCAAAGCGGACACTATGCTTACCTGCTACAACTACGAAATGTAATGCATAAGTAAACATAACCTACGATAAGGAGGCTCAAAATCATGATAATACGGCGAAGTAAGAGTGCAAGAAACGACATAGAGATGATAAGCGATACGTAACGGAAGAAAAAGGAGACAAACGAAATTGGGAAGCAAAAAAACTAGATGAGGACGAGAATTAAAAGAATCGAGGGAGAAAATTATATTCGTCAATGCGATTGTGAGCATGATCATTGACTTTGTCGATCGGGGCGTGGAAGCTGGATCAAAGGGGCTTGGAACATGATTGATTGGAAAGAGTCATAGAGTTTACAACCTCGAAGTTGGTGCTCGTAAAAAAAAAATGTTGCTGCTCGTTGTTGACCGAGTACCTCAAGATTGATATGTTATTACCACTTGTTATAGGTAACTTTGGTGTCGTATACCTCCGTAAACTGGTGGAATTGTAGCGCCGAAAAAAAATTGAATTAGTTTACAACAGGTCGATGGATCTGACATCAATTTGAGGAGAATACCGCTGCTTTTACTATGGTACAGAAGCGCTCTGTTGTTATTTCGTCTTAGGGGCGGGGGGTTTCTTGCCAAAACTAATTATTGTTGTGACCACTTGCTGCTGCTACGTGTTGATTTTGAGCCATAGACACCTCCGTATGCTGGTGCCATTTGGGATTGGAGGTGCAGCATTTACATGTTTGTTGTTAACCGGACCAAAGACATTGTGTTGTTGCATTAGGCCACCCGAGTATGCACCGCGATTGCGTCGAAGGCCTTCTCGATAGATCTTGAGTGCATCCTCCTTTCATCTTGGACGTTTGCAAATTTTTTCTTTCTCCCTTACTTTGAGTCACTCTGATTGTAAAATTTCAAAGAGGAGGACGGCCAACAAGATCTCATCTCATCCTTAAATCGATAATTAACTTTCTCCGGGGCACCTCAAAAACCCATGCGATTGCAGGAGCTCTATCGGGGTTCATGTGAGATCCTAGAGGTACAAAACTGCAAGGTAGGTCGACGCGATCACCTTTAGGATACCATATACCCCCACCTATAATATATTTCATCCAGTTTGATTGATTTAAACTTCTTAATACCTTTTCGACTTTTATTCGGGACTTTAATTTTTACGATGCCTATTTAATTCATCTGCATGCTAATAAATTAACTTGATGATTTATGACTTATTTTGTGAACTAGGCGGTTGGGTTGAGTTCACTAAAGATTCCTCAATCATCTGACCTGTTTAACTAGGCGGTTGGGATGATTCTACTGGAATGTCTTAGTCGTTTGTGTTGTTGAGCTTGGCGGTTGGGTTGAGTCGACTACTCATTTGCCTTGTTTTGCTAAAGTTGGACGATTGGTTGAGTCCACTGAGGATTCCCCAATTGTTTGCTATCCCATTTTAACTTTGTTTATTTCGTCTACTGCGCTAAGTCCATTGCGGGTTCCTCATGTTTATTCAGTCTATTGCGCTAAGTCAATTGCGGATTCCTCAGTCGTTTGTTGTATAAGAATGAAAGATAAGATAAGAAGTAAGCACTGCATGAATAATGTGACGTCACTTTGATGACCGTGGATGTCACAAAATTCGAAATGTTTTGCTTTTTCTCTCCTCCAAACCGTGCGTGCAAGTTTCATTGCATACGGTTCTCCAAGCTAACCTTACAAGGCCGTATTCCCCAATTACGATTCGAAACTTCGTGATTTGTGACATTAGGTTGAGTCCTCTACAGATTCTCAAACCTTTGTGTGATCAGAATTCTGTATATTTAGATATGAGACATCTTTTAAAAAAAGGTCTTGCACATATCCAAGCAAGGATGACTTTTCAATCAATGTACCTTTCAAGTTACTTTGTGCAATTGCTTTAAATTCAATTCTTGCATACTATTTTTCGTTCACCTGCTCTTTCATTTTGTAGCTTAGTTCGTTAGAGTTTATCTTGTGCTTGAGCGATAGGCAGATAGTTGTTTATTTACATTACCGCGCTTACCTTTTTATGCTTGCTCTATTTTTGGGTACGATGTTTACCACCTTCTGAGCTTAGTAGAAATGTTGGGAGTTTTTTGCGTTAGGGAAGATGCTGTCGAGATATTTGTTGAAGCCTCATAGTTAATTGAAATAATTCAAATACCTTGAGGATTTTTGTCTTTTTTTATCAGTAAAAATTTTAGAAGTCTTACTCACTAAGGGAAGTGTTGTCGAAATTTCTGATAAACCAAAGAGTTCGTTTATTCTTAGATAGTTTATGAGTCATAAGTTTTCTTACATCTGATTTAATATTATTTGGATGCACTTCCTTAAAGGAAACACTATCCGGATTTTTGTTAATTTAGTATCTCTATTGGACGATACCTTTAGTTGGGAGTACAATACGAAGTTGATCTTCATTAACTCTGACATGAGGCGCTTTCTTTAGTTTTATATCACATTTTACCATTGTTTGCGAGTATCTTTCAAACGTTTTTCAACTACATCAAGTTATGTTATCGATTGATAACAGGTCAGTTGTCTACTCAACTTGTTTTTATTTCTATAACTCAAACCTAAAAACTTAGTCGTGTGGGATTAGGGGTTCTCTTGGGTTTTCACCCAATTTATTTCAAAAAGGGCAATTAAAGCAAATTGATCGTCATTCAAGGGGAGACCAGACCATGGTTGACAATTTGGTGTTTTAAGGAGACTTGAGGTACTGATAATGGTGAGGTTGACACTTTTTAGTGTATTATGATGTGGTTTCGTTTGCATGTGTGTATGTTTTATCAACTTTTATGTCGGTTAGTTGTTAAATCCATAAAGCGTTCTCTGTGGTGTTTTGGTTACATGTTTGTCGAGTGCAATTGACAAGCAATATATGGGGACTGTGAGAAGAACCTGACGTTGCACTATCCTATCCATGATTTATTTTTTGTCCTTCTACACCCCTCTCGTCCATATCTATCTTGGACCGTGTGGGGAGTGTTAGGATGTTGTTGTTTTTTTGCCAAGTTACACGTTGGTACTAAATCTGGAATTCGTGGTCTTTGTCCATGACACTTCAGGTTTTTGTCCAACATATCTCTACTGGACGATACCTATAGTTGAGAGTACAATACGAAGTTGATCTTCATCAACTCTGACAGGAGGCGTTTTCTTTAGTTTTATATCACATTTTACAATTGTCTGTGAGTATCTTTCAAACATCTTTCAACTACATCAAGTTATGTTATCGATTGATAACAGGTCAGTTGTCTACTCAACTTGTTTTTATTTCTGTAACTCAAACCTGAAAACTTAGTCGTGTGGGAATAGGGGTTTTATTGGGTTTTCACCCAATTTATTTCAAAAAGGGCAATTAAAACAGATTGATCGTCATTCAAAGGGAGAACAAACCATGGTTGAGAATTTGGTGATTTAAGGAGCCTTGAGGTACTGATAATGGTGAGGTTGACACTTTTTAGTGTATTATGATATGGTTTCATTTGCATATGTGTATGTTTTATCAACTTTTATGTAGGTTAGTTGTTAAATGTATAAAGCGTTCTCTGGGTTGTTTTGGTTAGATGTTTGTCGAGTGCAATTGACAAGCAATATGTGGGGACTGTGAGAAGAACCTGACGTTGCATTATCCTATCCATGATTTATTTTCTGTCCTTCTATACCCCTCTCGTCCATATCTCTCTTGGACCGTGTGGGGAGTGTTAGGATGTTGTTGTTTGTTTGCCTAGTCACACGCCGCACTCTATCTAAAGGTCAAAAACGTCACGAGGGTCGAACGACTTATCCTTCAACCGTTCTATATTGCGAAAAAGATTCCTCAAACGACACTTTGTGTTCGACACGGAAACGTTGTGCGCAACCCTGAAACCCCCGAAGGGTCGCGCAATAATGGGTAACAAGTAAAGTGTCGCCGTAACAATAAATCACGTGAGTTCCTATGACAGAGTATTGTGAACTCCTTCCCGCGCAGAATCTTCATATGCATTTTCTTGTGGGTCACACTATGACGCCTGAACAAATTCAGAGTTATGGGTTGGAATATCTGCAAAAGGACTAGATATGGAGAGTCATACTTGAAGATTATATTTTTGAAAAAGTGAGACGCGTTGTATTTTCAATGTCCATCAGTCGATTGACGAAAAGCTGCACTAAGGAGTTTAGAACCCCTAACATCGGTTCACGTATGGGTTCGATGAGGCGTCACTGCACGTACCCCCTATGCTACGTCGCATGAGAAAATGCCCTCGGTTGATCCATCTCTGCAATTGCATGTAAAAGTTTTCACGCTATGAACTGGTAGCTCGACGGGGTTACTCCCAACCGAGGGATAGTGAGAACTCATGTGGGTGGAGGTAAATTTTACAACGCAGTACTCGTGAGAGGTATAGCTGCCACACTCGGTCGAAGTGGTAAAGCTGCTAGTTTTTATGCACATGCCAAAGCTTGCATGACACGGTCGGGAAGACTCCCTCTGCGAGGACTGTGTGCTCGACAACGTGCGGGATAGGTTGCAAGCATTTGAAAATCAGATGCCAACATTCAGTTGCCTAGCATATAAAGCTTGTTTATATGAGCTGGTCACTCCGCAGGAATATGCCTCTAAGAATAATGTCAACTCCTTGGGGAGGTAAGTCATACCTCCCACGCTATATCCTATCGCAAACGTGTATTTAGGGTATAAAAGGTGCCCTCGATCGAGGCATCACTACTCTTTTGACTTGGTGTGCTTGCTTATGCATTTATTTTTGTGTGACATGACCAGAAGGACCATTGAGTTGCCTTTCGATTTTGCGCGCCGATATACTCGATATCGTGATAATTTTTAATATTTTAAACTCGATATTGTGAATACTTTTAATTTTAAACCACTAGTATCTTTGCCGCTTGGGAAAATAGCGGGCCTCGGGTAGGCGTCCGACCTTTGCAACGGCCGAAACGAAATGGCGGTCACCGACCAGATTTATCAATGGCAGTCGTTGTCGGGCCCGACCTCTGAAAATTCAATTGATTGAGAAAACAACCAGTTTTTCCTATTTTCCCACGCGGGAAAGGTACTAGTGGTTTATAACATATATATTGATGGAGTCCAATGACTAGGGTTGGCTTCAATATCAGTTGCACCATCTATTCATCTACGCCTCAACTTTATGACACTACAATAAATATTTTTTGTGACTTTTTATGCATGGTAGCCGTCCGGATGTCTGAACGAGGTTCTAGACAGTTCGGTGTTCGGTGTTCGGTGTCCGGTCCTCATGTTCAAATGGAGGCCCCTATAAACGAGAGAGAGAGAGAGAGAGAGAGAGCACTGACAGTGCTGCCAATCTGAACACTTTGATGTTCTAAATTGAATTGCAAAAAGAGAGAGAGAGAGAGAGAGAGAGAGAGAGAGAGAGAGAGAGAGAGAGAGTGAGAGCACTGATAGTGCTGCCAATCTGAACACTCTGGCGTTCTAAATTGAATTGCAAAGTTTGAACTTTCAAATTATATATGAAGTTATGAAATTAAATTACTAAATCAAAGTTCGAAGTTCAAAGTTAATCATAATTTTCTCAAAAACAAATTCTTTGTTTCTTTAGCCTTATGCCTGCTTTTCATTGTTTGTAACTCTGCATGTCTACTAGTTAAATATACTGGTTGATTTGCTGCAAGACATGTGCTCTGCTGCCTGAATTACAAAGTGCAAAGCAGGTAAGTGTCGATGGTGTCCGGACATTTTTGAACCCTAGGGCCCGGTCCGGACTATCCGGTGTCCGATGCTGTCCGGTGATGTCCGGATCATCGGACAGTCCGGACCGGTCCAGACACTGGTCCGGAAGACAGTCCGAAAGTATCCAGTGTTCGGGTTCGGGGTTACCATGCTTTTGTGGCGGGGAATCAAACAAGTTTCATGATATTTTGGGTTGAGTTTTGATATTAGTCGTCGCCTAATCAACCCTATTTGTTTCACAAATAATGTTTTTGTTTTAGCAAGTTGTCACTAATATTTTATGAAATGTTATTTTTCACTCACAATTTGTTGCCCCTAGGGTGATTTATTTAACACGAGTTTTTGTAATACCAGCAAAGATTGGACACAACGTATCTCTTAAAATACGACCACTACCGCCTACTTACCTCCTTCATAATCAACCTTTAATTTCTGCAGGCAAACCATAAGAGTTGGGCGACTTGTTAGGAAGCACAAACAAAATTTATCGAAGATGAATTACCATGCCATAAATCACGAAGCAAATAATCACTTCAAGTTACTTTCAAAAGAAAAACCAACTTTAAACATCGACATTCATTCATGGCGTACTTCTCCCAAAATCCCACACCTCAGAAAAACGCGAGATAATCACAAAAGCTGCCTATTATCATTTTTTTTTTTCTTAATCTTCAATGATGCAAACGAGTCTTTAGGAAGCTTGTTATTAAAGGTTTTTGGGATTGCATGATAATAAGATGCACAATTGTTTTCAAGTTCAAATGTTTTTACCCTTCATGGTGATTTTTCATTGCTTTGGAATGAGTTGGAATTCAATCATTAGCTATGCTACGATCAGGGCGGCCCGGGTTCCCCCTACCTCGCCCGAGACCCGCCCAGCCGCCGCACCAGACAACTTTCGTAGCCTAGATCATTAGCTATCTACCACATCAAGCGATTAGTTGTGGCATATCCAGAATGACAAAAACAAGTTCGAGCTAAAATGTGATTGTTGTGAAAATTGAGCGAATTTACCACCTATTGGGCCTTCGATTTTACCATTTGGAACATAATCAGGTCTCAACACGATCTTTGCTTACCATACTAGGCCGGGATCAGCAGAGTTAGGACATGATGAGGATTAACCTCCACTACCCGAGCTTCAAAATATTATATAACCCTTACTGAACCAAAATGTTAACTCAATTGTAATGTTCAACCTAAATTGGACGGGGACTAGGTTCAAAAGACCGAATCTTAGTTTTCTTATCGAGGTTAGGCGACACTTCGATTGCTCATGCGAACCCAAACCAAAACTTGGTTCATGAACCTGGTAATGTATGATGGAAATAATTTTTTTGCATGATACCAAAATACCCACCCATGCAAGAGGTTAGCTAAACTTTCTAATGGATTCACCCTCTTTATTCTTTCTTAATTCCCTGCATAACTAGAGGGTTTTTACCAGATAAAAGGTAATTATATTGTGTAAGGTGAATACCACCAATAACGTTCATATTGCATGTATACAGAAAATTGTGTAAGCAAGTTGTACCAAACGATCAAGGTTAATGATAAATTCACCCCGTATAGTGTCCACGACATTTGAAGTCGAGTAATACCCAACGAACATAGCATTCAAAATAGTCAAGGAGGATGAAAGGTTCATCGAGAGCAGAGTGAATAAAATGTGTGAAGTAAGTGTGCTTTATGATTAAACCACTTGTACTTGGCCCATACATCGGCCGCATGTGTTTCCCATTAGCGCGCCTCGACTGATGGGTTTCAACCTACAGGACCACAATGGATGGAGGCGCCAACCAAAAAAAAATTGAAACAGCAAGGAGGCGGCTCGATCAGACTTGGCACGCATGGCGTTTCCCAACTCAACATCAATAGCTGGGGTTTAAAGGCATCCTCATTGTCACTGGTGATTACAATTATGTAGGCAACCTCGACAATTTGTACAAATAAGGGACATAGTGTTTATAATGCTTAGATTGCGCACAAACCACCCAAGAAATTTGCAAGCAATGTTGCATAATACCATTGATATTCAGCGAATGCATTTTGATGTACTTATTTGAAGTCCAGAGGACTCATACCACCTGCTCGCACTGAAAATGACCTACTAAAAAAAAAAAAAAAATTGAGCATGAGCTTATGCATCTGGATAAGTGGCATGCCCCATATTTCACTGGGATATGGAAATAACTCTTGCCTATTGTCCTTTGGGGTTAGGATTGTTTTGTTGGGATATAGAACTACAACAAAGGTGCAAAAGGGCTTTAGCACATAAAAGTTATTCCACTGCATCCTCACAAAACATTCAATTTAACTAAACCCACCTTAAAAACAACGGAGCAACTAATAAGACAAAAATGTATTAAGGACTTAGACGATCCCATAATCATATATGTTCAAGGTAGCATCAAGGTTTTACCGTAAACCCCTCTGCATTAGCAATGCGCACAAGTATCCCCATCATGAATTTTATGTTACAAAGAAGGTTAGAACATTAAGTGGTTACACTACATTGAAAGTGTGCTGACAAATAATCACAAGAATTGGGTTGTTTGACACATCGGACCATACAAGCAAGGTATTACTACACATTTTTGACGTACACAGTGTTTAAACCACCAGCACTTGGCCCAACTATCGGCCGCAAAAAAAATAAAGTAGAAACGTTTCTAATTGGATGAATCTGATCGCTCCTTTAGTGACCTATACGTTTTCTAAAATCGTGGTGCGTTAACGTGCACGACTTTAGGAAGTACTGGTGATTTAAGGTGAGAAAGTACACAAATGACACAAGGACTACTCATTGCAGGTAGATAGACATGATACTGCAAGTACGAAGATTCTCATGAAAAAATCATACAATTGAGCGCATATAACACAAAACCATGATCAAAATCAAACTTTTCTGATGCAAACATTGTGATGTTGGAGCGATCAAGTGCATATTACAAAACACCATTATCAAAATCAAAACAATCCTGATGCATACATCGTGACGTTCGAGCACGAAGAAGAAAAAGCAAACAATATTTATTTTAACCACATTGAGCGACGAATGCAATTGTGGTCGATTTGAGGGGAACAAACTCGTTAAAACGCAATAATCAAGGCGAGTACAACACCTAACAATAACATTTATGCTAAGAAGATGTAGGAAAAAAAATTAAGGAAAGAGGTTGACCAACCACTGAAGAGAACTTACTTTAACGAGTATATATGGAGATATACCCCCTTAGGATAATACAAAAGAGTGATCACTACTTTTGTATTTTTGAAAGCATTGTACAACAATCATTCTTCCTTGCGTCCTCACATGAAACCAAATATGAAAACCGAATCCCCCACTACACAAATACTCCCTCGAAAACATTAATTAAAAAACATCATTCAGATATAAGCCATATAGATGTACGAGAAGACTAAGAATATTTGTTGAGCAACAACAACCTTCTATAAATTGCTACTTATTTAAAATCTTTCAAAGTTCAAAACACTGTCGACTTTTCAAGTTATTCTCCCATTCATTTACAGACCTCGCTAGAGGCTTGTTTTCGCGAAACTGTTTGTGACAAATTTCGCTTTTCAAAACTCCAAATTGCAAAAATTCTTCAGTGATTAATAGGGTGTTCTCTGTAGGGATGAAAACATAGATTTTTTATTTTGAAAAAAAATAAGATTTATTATTTGAAAAAGAAAAAATTGCAACAGTTTTAACTTGCATCTCAATACGAGAATTATCTGAAGCTACTATCGTATGAAAATGGTAAGAAAGCAAAAACGTTTATAATTCTTTCCAACCAACTGAATTTATGAATGAGAAGGTGGATTTCCAGATGAAACAATATAATTTAATTTATCCGAGAATATATGTAATTACTCACATAAAAACAACTTTGTTGTACTTTGCTAAGTTCAAATAAAAATAATCATCATTATTAATTCCCACATGCACAATTTGACGTTTTTTTCTTAGACATGCCGTGAGGCACATTCGATAAGTAAAAAATATTTGCCAAATTAAATAACGCGACACTTCCGAAAACCACGTAGCAACACTTATGAAAACCAAATACATATCGATGAACACAAAATAACTATATAACAACAACCAATAAATCTAGGTAACACTATCCTAAGATAACCAACTAAAATACCCTACAACTCACATAATTCGAAAGACAGGTCTTAGCACCAAAATAAATGATCACTCGAAGTTTATCTTACATGATTTTGTTCTTGTAAACATTTCAACATTTAAATACTCATCAACCTATGTTTTGTTATATGTTGTTTTGCAATCATTATGACTTGTTAGGCAATAAAAAATATCGGAATGAAGTTGGGTACACCACTATGGTGAAGTATTATAAACTCGAATTCAATACAATTTTAAACTCTATTCCCCATTATGGAATGTACCACTTCCTGCTATAAGGCATTTAAATTATAGATAAAAAACACAAATTGAATATCTTTCCAAAAGGAAAAAGAGGGTAAGGAGACACCACTTGTAACATTTAGAACTGTTGTTGTTCATGAAGTGATGAGTAGTATTTTCAAGCATAATAAATTCATAAAAGCATTGACAACAACTTCATGCAGATCGACTCCAAAGGTACATTACATAGAGTGAATACCACATATGTATAGCAACATATAACAATTTGTCACACTCAGAGGGGAAGAAAACGTTCCAAACCAAAGATTTGCAATCCCTTTTCTCATATTAATGTCCCTAATCTAATAAGGTTTTGTGTCAAGTCTAACCTGCATCTCAAGATAGGCGCTTTCAAACCTAAGATTTTAACTCTTTGAAGGGGTAAGACAAGATCCGAGACAACATAGGGCGAGATTTGTATCACAAGATCTTATCTCAGTCATATTCGCAGACCTTTGGACGTAAAAAGTAACCCCTCATACATAAATATTTCCTTATCCAGATCTTTTTGTTTTTAATAGGTCCAAAATTCTAAACAAAAAAAAGAAATTCAAATTCAAACATCCAACCCACTTCATGTTCAAGAACGCGTAAAAAAAAAGAATTATGCTATATACAGCCATATATTTAAATCCCAACAGCTACCCACGTGAATTTCAACAGCTACCCACGTCGAAGTCATATATACAGCCATATATTTAAATCCCAACAGCTACCCACGTGAATTTCAATGAAAAACTTCTTCATTTTAATTCTCATATTTTTATTCAAAAGAAATGTTAACAGATATAGCACCCCCGCAATCTAGAATAATTATATTTAAAGTGTATCCTAATCTACCCTACATCTAAAAATAGGTACTCTCAAGCTCAGCTTGTAGCTCCATGAAGGGAGAAGCCAAAACTCAAAATAATGTAGGGTGCGTTTTGTATGACAATACGTCGATCACATCAGTCCCAAGGCACCTCAAGATGGATCCTCTCAAACTCAGACTGTAATTCCATGAAGGGAGAAGACAACGGTTCAAAATATTGTAGGGTGCATTTCATACGACAATATATCGATCGCATTTGTCCCGAGGTATGTACGCACGAGAGGACTCTCTTAATCATATCACACCGAATTGGTAGTATTAACTTTGTACCTCTTTGGCCCATTATGGCAGTTATACCTATCAGGGCTACCTACAACAATGTAGAGTTTCAGAAGACACAACTTACCTCGACCCAAGAAGTTGTCACCATCCTCAGGTAGGAGTTGTCAGAGCAAAAAACTTTGCAAGGGTATTTGCTCAGTATTTTCGAACACATTGACTTGTCTTAATGATTTCTAAAAAATATGACTTGATGAGCCAAACATTTGCCTCAATTTTATCCGGACCTAATCTACGGTCGACACATTAAACCACCAGGGCATTGGTCCCTAAATTGACAAACCCGAAAACGTTTTCTGCAAAGCCTGCAATCTACAATGCACATCATTGTTTTTTTTTAGGGAGGTCCCGATACCAGCCTACCTTGAAACTGAACTATACCAGCAGATGGCAAGGAAAAAAGAAAGAAAAGAATAACTAATTCCTAATCAATGATGTTGGGGACACCCCTCGGAGAGAGCATACTCACACGTGTTTTTCATAAACGTTTCATCACTATTACGACTTCATCTTTATTGTTGTTCTTTTTTCCTTTTTCTTTTCTTTCTCTCTTACTGCCTGCCAGATAGGCAGAGCGTATTCCACTTGATTAGGAAACACCCTTATTGAGGGCATACTATCACTTGTACTTTCCTGATTATATACGACTTCCAAATCTCTGTTCTTTTTCTTCTTCCTTTTGTTCCTTTCTTCATGCTCCAGCCCAGCTTCGCATGTTTTTTTTCTCAATTTCCATTTCAATAGTTCTTTTTGGGTCCATCATCCTTTTCCCTCTGAACCTAAACCTTGCCTGATCACTGAAGATTTTGCTACAGAATTGGGGTACCCAGAAATTTATACAAGAAACGCTGTAAGGCATGACAAACTTAGCCGTGACATAGTCTTGACACGCTTTGGTATCGGATTGTTTACTGAAAGGGCACAGCGCTGCATCAATTTGATATTTACAACTTTACATGGCTATAGACGATACAGCATGACCACGACACGTATTGATTTAGTCAACCAGTAGATTTTGTGTGTTATGACGTAGTGCAACATCAA
The DNA here is from genome assembly GCA_003427395.1 of Chara braunii. Lineage (NCBI taxonomy): Eukaryota > Viridiplantae > Streptophyta > Charophyceae > Charales > Characeae > Chara > Chara braunii. The sequence continues at coordinate 331,041 of BFEA01000305.1, read as the reverse complement.
TATCAGTAACGTACGTGTTGTGTTTTATAAGTTTATCACGCAAAAAAAAAAAGACTACCGCACTGAGTTTAAAAGGGTCCCTTTCTAAATTTTCTTCGGGAAGTTGTACGTTCGCACTGCAACTAACTAATTTTCTTGGCTAGTTTTATTGCTGAAGGCCTACGGCCTCCGCCTATAGAGGGGGAGGAGAAGTGGTGGATCTTCTTCCTGCAGAATGGCATATTGCCACAAGGCAAGGTTCCCAAGACAAAGTACAACAAATTTGAGCCGCATGATCTTGAGAAAGGACGGCCAGCATTAGCCGCACGGGTTACACCTGAATTGCGCCACAACAGATGACACCCGTGAATTGATTTGTTTTTCGATTCCTATTCGAGTCAAATTCTAATCATATTTTTCCGATATGATTCCCATCGTGAATCAACCTACGGTCCATTTGTTTTTTGCTTCCTATTCGAAGTCAAATTCTAATCGTGTGTTTCCGATATGATTCCCACAGTAATCGAACTCATTTACGAATTTCAACAACATCATGGACCCACCATTCGATCACGAGGTTTGAAGGTGGATCCTGATTTCAGGTGGGTTCGGACTCAGGCCATCGTTTCAACAGTTCATGAGTGCATCATTCACCAGTGTGGGCAAGTCCGGAAAAACCACCGAATTGCAATTGCAGCCGCTCAATCTTTAAATATCACGGTGGAAAGTGCCCATGCTTGGCTAAGAGAGGGTGCGGTCCAAATGTGAGGATGACACACGTAAATCAAGAGTTCATCCAGAAAACCAAATCCTCAATTCCGGTAGTGAATAGAATGCAAGTCTGTATTTCAACAGTTCATGGGAGTATCATCCAACCTCAAGCCTGGCAAAACGTGCCCGTCGTTGCTGCCCAACAATCAAGAGAACAAGAGGGGGCGGGGTGAGGGGAGCGGAGGGGGAGGGAGTGGGGGGGACGGGTTTCAAGTTTTGGAAAAACTTATTTTTCCCAATTTGCGCCAATATTTTGTTTACGACCTAAATGAATTTTATTGGCTCCAGAACTTTTTCCTTTATGAACATTTGGAACCTATCTAATATGTGTGTTTTTTTCAGATTTTCCTTAGAATGCAATTAAAATAAAAAATCATAAAAGTTAGGGTACTGTTTGTATTCCCCCCCTTGATCACTGCGAGGCTTGAGCTCGTGAAGTATCACGAGTTGTTGCACCACATAGCTCGTGCCCATCAAAACAGGTCCCAGATGTCATAGCAACAGCCAATGACTGCCGAGAATCACACAACAGTCATTTGGTTGCTTCATGCTGCCAGCCCTATGAAACACTACCGCAAGAGTTTCATCTCACAGTCCCATGTTTCACCACGGGAATTGAAGCTAGAACGGTAAAATAAAAAAGAAACGAAAGTGGCATTTTTAACACTTGGTTGTGCGTTGTGGTTCCAAGCAGCAGCACAGACTTGACTTGGGAACAACATCGTGCACATTTCAGACAAAGGCCAGTAGACTGCACCCTCGAGAAGACCCGGGACTACCTATGGACTTGAACATTAAACTTACATGGCGTGGCCAGATTTGGTCCTGGCCCTAAACCCCTCGGTCGAGCTATAATAGGAGCGTAATAATCCATGATCGCGTCTCTTCTCCCTAGTAGTGGGAAGCCACTACCCAAAGTGGCCAGTGGCCTTAGAGTCAGTAGTAGTTCGAGTGTGGACTGTGGAAGCACCACATCCAATTCTCGCAGTCGCAGTTGCCGCATCAATGGCACGGCATAGACAAATGTCACGGGTTACGTGCCTCCTTCGTGCTTGGAACACAGAGGCACACCGACCACACTTGTAGACGCATTGCTGTTCGAGCCCGTCTACAAATTGGACATGATAGGTGGTGGTGATAACCTTTAAGTACAGTGCTCTGTACATGGTTCAGATGGTACCTGAGGCAGGTCCGCCTATCGTTCGTCGGGCAAGGATGGAGGAGATCCTGCTGCGATTGCAGCAGGCGTATGGCCAACATTGCATGTGGGACACGCTAGGAGAGGATGTGGCGGATAACGGCATCGGGGATAGCCCACACAGTAGAGACACATACTTCCTGGTAACATTGACGACACATGGCATGTTGCAGGCCAACAGGAAAGCAGGCTGACGTTCGCAGCTGTTCAGGCATGGCATTTCAAGGTCACAGCGGCATGGTGGGGAAGTAATTTGGGAGTGGGAGAGACAAGTACAAGACAAAGAACGAGATTTCGTGGCATAGGCTGGCAGCTACCATCCCTTCATAATGTTTGGAGCAGAGACGATGTTGTGTGCGTGCTAACCAAACTGTAGCTCTGTGAAGACCGAAGGGGCTGACTATGTTATGTTGTGTGCATACTAACCAAACTGCGGCTCTGTGAATACCGAATGGGATGGCTATGTTGTGTGCATGCAACCGAACTGTAGTTGTGTGAAGATCGAATGGTATGACACCACCATTATCCTATGGAGAGGCCCTTTCACTGTCCGTGGTAAGCTCCGTCCGATATACACAAGGAGGGGATGCTGCCTGGCCTTGAACAGGGGAAGGAGGTTCAGCTGGATTGCTCCCCAGAGGCTGTAGAGCTTGCGAGTGCACGGCGACTTATTGTTCCTGATTGGCAGTATAAAGCAGTACAACGGTCACGATTGTAGGGGAGGAGACATACATTAATAACATAATACGCGCAGTGGTCTCGCTGTAGCACTATGACATCATCTGATTCCGCAGGTTGGGGGGAAAGGGGAGGTTTTTTCAATGCTGCAGCTTGCACTGTAGGCGGAGAGTCATTATGGTCTTGACCGTTTCTGTCAGGTTTCTCCAGCTGTATTAACTCCATCGGCTCTAGCATGCTCTGCAGAGAGAGATCATCGTAAGTCGGAGGCTCCGTTGTCAATTGGGGCGGGGGGAGCAAGCGGGGCTAGGTGGATGGGAAATTGGTGGGTCAGATGCAGGAAGCGAAAGCTACTCAGCTGCAACTGTGCTCAGAGTGGCTGCTAGTCGTGCAAATGCTGCACAGGAGGCCGCACCTCGTATGTGGTGCACATGAAGGACTGCAGCACTAAAAAAATCATGGCCTCCTTGTGAGCATCGAACTCGATATGTACTGTTCCTGGCTAGTGTATATTGAGAGCGACCACGTCGTTCCGTACGGTTGTGAGCATGCAGTCGAAGTTAATCTCTGACGGTGTGGTAATGATGCTGTCAAAAGCACAAACGAGGCCAGTGTCTTGGAGGCGACGGTGGGGACGAGGTGTGTCTCCGCCGATAGGCATCTTTGATGGCCTGTCTGATGATGGATGCCTCCTCTGACAGGGCCTTTGTGATGGCTGATCTGATCATTAATGTGTTGATGATGAAGTTATTGGCTAACGGGAGGCACGAGAGGTGGAGGATGAGGAGGAAGAGGAAGGAAAGAAGACAAAGGGGGAAGTAGAGGAGGCAGATAGTAGAAGGCATTGGCAGGGAAGGTTATGGTGATAGTGATGGTGATGGTGATGGTGATGATGATGATAATGGTTGTGGCAGTGATGGTCGTGGTGGCAGTGGTGGGGTGGTGGTGATGGTGGAGGAGAAGGTGGTGGTGCTGGCGGTTGTGTACCTGTCTCTTATACACATCTAGATGTGTATAAGAGACAGGGCATTGGCAGGGAAGGTTATGGTGATAGTGATGGTGATGGTGATGGTGATGATGATGATAATGGTTGTGGCAGTGATGGTCGTGGTGGCAGTGGTGGGGTGGTGGTGATGGTGGAGGAGAAGGTGGTGGTGCTGGCGGTTGTGTACCCTTTCAACAACAATTGCCGCATTGGTAGGATGCAGGCCTTCATCCCTGCAGCCCCTTCGACAACGTTTACATTGTTTGTTGCGGCTGGCCTGGTCTCGAGCTGAGTTTGCGTATCCACATTATCGTCTGCCATCTCAGTAGGGTGGACCCACTACGTTTGACTGTGTGGACGGCTGATGCCGCCTGTGGTCGGAAGTGGTGTTCGGAAGTGGGTGATGGCCTATTTAGTGCGGTTGTGTGGAGGCCCTCTGCGCAGAATTGACATTTGGCTGTAGGGTGGACCCGCTACGTTTCACTGTGTCGAGGGCTGATGCCGCCAGTGGTCTGAATTGAAGTTCGGGAGTGGGTGATGGCTATTGTGTGCGGTTGTGCAGAGGACCTGTGTGCAAAATTGACATTTGGCAGTGGGTGAGCAGTTGCTCAGCGCACCATGCGGCGAAACCAGTTTGAAAGTCATGCGACATGAGTGGGTAGTCGGCGCTGCTGGCCGCACACATAATTGCTCAGCGCACCATGTGGCGAAATCAGTTTGAAAGTCGTGCGACATGAGTGGGTAGTCGGCGCTGCTGGCCACACACATATGCAATCCAGACCATGGCTAGGACATTGGGAGGATGGCCCTTGACAAGCATGCGCCGTGTCAGGGAAGTCACTGCAACTTTGAAATCGAAAGTATCATTACAGGTATGTCCGAACTCGTTAGATGTCCCGTGAGCACACCTGCGAGCTGATGAGCTGGGGCATTGGAGGAGGCACTAGGATAAGGAATGACAGGGAATGTCCAAGCCTCAGCCTTATCGAACACACGAGTGCAAGTGAGACGCCTGGCAGAACCAGGATTCTTACCCCAAGGAGAAGACATGACCCATCTTGCTCAGTAGTGTCTTCCCGGTCCTGACCAACTCGAGCAAGAGGGGGCACATATGTCTTCCAAGATAAGATGTTATCAATGAATCAATATACGAATGCATATACTTGCGCTGCACAGAGATTTCCATGATGAAGTTCGTCAATGAACCGTGCTTCGTTCCAATACAGTGTGAGGTTGGCAACTTACGGTCCGAAATTAGCGCCCATAGGGATACCGACCACCTGATAGTGCAGAGTGCCATCCGTTGTATAAAGGTTGACTGTTAGAGACAACAAATTTCTGATACTGAAAGGGTGTCCAAGCCATGTAAGTAACCCACTTCCCGTGACGAGGACCTCCTACAGTCATGTACATCTGCACTGTCCTTCTGCCCTGTGTGATCTGCACCAAAGCATAATCATGTCCTTCACGTACAGCATTTAGGACATTGTTAAGAATCTTGTCGTGTGGCAGGTTTTGTGTGTGTGTGTCCACTACTCTGCACCCTCCCTTGTGAAACGGTTTTCACCTTTTGCAGTCACAAATGCGGATCCCAAGGCTGGATCCCCAGACCTTACCTTACCTTACCTTACGTGTACAGTATCAAGTCGACCTTGCGTGTCTTGAACCCGTGACCTGTGTTAGTAATTGAAAAGCTGCCTGTCGTAGGTCTGAGTAGTTATCGGGTCTTGAACCTTAAACCTGTCAAAGTAGGCATCATACCTGCATAGGGCTCATAATTGTTGTAGTTCTGAAAGGTCAAGGTCGTAGGTGCTAAAGTCCTGAAAGGTCAAGGTTGTAGCTGCTACAGTCCTGAAAGGCCAAGTCCGCAAACTTCCGGAAGGCCCGGAAGTGGCCTTCCAAGTTTCTTACGTTATACACAGCAGACCAGAGGCAAGTGGGCAAGTGGTGAGTCCAACTTCGCTTAGTTAGTGGTCCCAGTCCCATGAGTTGGCCGAAAAGGAAGAAGTTGGAGGAGGAGTTAGAAAGGGTGAGAACGGAGGAGGAAGAAAAGTTGAAAGCAGTGGAGGAAGAAGAAGAAGAAGAGAAAAAGGTGGAAGAAGAAGTCCCTTAATTAGAAGAAGTATCAGGGGGGCCTCGAGTGGCACGAAGAAGGAAGATCCTTGGCTAGAGAAGAAGGTTTTTGAATGAGTTGCGAATCTGTCCCTGGGCGAAGAGACGGCGCCGATGTTATATGTCTCCAGGGAAGAACGGGAGGCGATCATTTAGGAGTTGGAAGCCGAGGAAGATTCCCTCAAGCATCAGACAATAGAAGAAGAGAAGAAGCTAGAATGGAAGTTGTGTCTGACCAGGGAGAAGAAGAAGAGAATGGAGGAGGCCAGCAAGGCGGCAAGAGAGTTGGAGGCTGTCAAAGAACAAAGAGTGCAGATGGAGGCACAAGCAGATGTTCTGGGGAAGATGGAAGTGATGGCGAGGAACATAGAACTTCTGGCAAGGGCTCAGAAGCCAGGATGTAACGCTGCGCTCCATACGCCTAGGTTTCAGGGAGTTTGCGCGTGAAATGATGATGCACGTGGGCACAAAAGTTAAGGCGAGGATGGAGAGCACAAAGTGATTTTGTACGGGGGCGGGTGCCAAGTTGGCAGCTCCAAGGGAAGAAGAAGCACGTCCCCAAAGAGATCCGGTCAAAGTTATGTTCCCCGATTCCTATAGTGGGAAGAAGGGAGGAAACTTTGATAACTTGGAGGCGAACATTACTTCTTATGTTCACCCCCAGAAGATCTTGCCTGAGGAGCAAGTTCTCATGGCCTTCCACACTCTCAAGGACGAAGCATCAAGCTTCGCCCGCTCACTTGCCCGCGCTGCCGACTGGAAAATGACATGGTAGCTTACTCTGCGAAAACCTCCCTGAGTGCATTCCTTAAATTACTGCGTGAGAGATTTGCTGAGCTAACGAGAGGGATTAGGGCGTCTGATAAACTCCAGACCGTCCACTCACGTCAGTGGAAGAGTGTCAGGGCGCTCAACGGAGTCATGGATGAATTGGTAGTTGTCCCTGGCCATGAAGTCACAGAGACTCAACTGGTCCAAGTATTCTATCGTGCCATGCTCGAGCCCTTGCGCGGGCACTTCTTTGAAAAGAGCAAGGAGCCCACTATGACCTACGATACTCTGAGTCGGGAAGTAGTGGCTTTCAAAGCCCGATCCATGCCAGCCACCACCTTCTGGCATAAGGATCTGGACAAGGGCAAGAAATGGAAGGGCCATACCATCTTAGGCCAAGTCAAGACCAAGGATAATTTGATTATGACTTAAGATGAAGGTGGTATGGAGGAAGTCCCCTATGACCACATAGAGTGGCGATTAGAAGACCAGGATGACAGTGACGATAGTCAGGGGAGGACTTACGCTGCTGTCGCGGCTGGAGGGAAGCCACAGGGAAGAGGAGGAGGCCGGGGCCAAGGGGGCCAGGCTTCCGGTGGTCGTGGACAGAGTGATCAGGGGTTTGGCGGCAGAGGAAACCGCCAAGCGAAAGGTAGGGGTCAATGTCCCTCGCAAAACCTCTCTCGTTTTACTCGATCACCTCCCAGAAGGGGTGCATGGCACCCTGGCTTGCCGCAAGGCAGGCCCCGGGAAGATCTGGGCCTAGAGCAAACAGTTTGGCAGAGGAGGATAAATTAGGATCAGTGGATCTATTGCGGTGACCCTGGTCATATTATTAAATATTGCCCTAAGTACGGAGAGGCCTGGTTTGTTGCACAGGCAGCAAAAGGCAACCGCTGGTAGGGGTTGCAACTACCCTTACAGGCCAGAGGAGCTGGTAGGGGATGCAACTACCCTGGTCATAATATTAAATATTGCCCTAAGTACGCATGTGGAGAAGAGTGCGCACACCACACAGGAACTCCCAAACCACATGTGTCTATGGCAGAGGTTGCTGGCCAGTGCCTAGACAGTTGTCCAGAGACTGCTTGTGTTAGAGTCTCTCTAAGCACTTCCCTCACAGGCGTGGCAGAAGAGTTGAAGGAGAGGATGCCTGCCTGGGCCAAGATGAAGAAGGATGCGAAAGGACTAGTAGTTTTAGTAGACGTAGAGGTCTTTCGAGGTAGAGTAGGGGCCCTTATAGACAGTGGGGCCACCCGCAGCCACACCAGTAGAAAAGCGCTGCAGAAGCTGAAGTTAAATTTGAAAGTCGAGAAGTTAGAAGACCGTCTAGTCAGTATCCTCGCAGACAATCGCACTAGGCGAGTCGAGGATTACGTAGAGGGAGTTCAAGCATACTTTCGCCTAGAGAAGGATGAGAGGGTGGAGAAAGTTGTCCATTCTCTGACTCTCCTCGTAGAGGACAACCTTCCTTTCGACGTGGTCTTAGGAATGGACTGGGGAGAGGCAGCAGGGGCCACACTCCATTTAAGAGAGCACGAGCGTGGGCTCCCTAGTCCATCAGGCGAATCCAAGACTGCTCGCCTGTTTCATGTGTATGGAGTAGACAATACCCTGGCACATTGTTGTCTCAGTGCTCCCGCGTTCGCGCGATTAGTGAAGAAGGAGCAACTAGAAGAACAAGTTTTCGTAGCCTATGTTAGGCCTGTTACCGAGCCTACGGAAGAAAACCCCCTTGATCCGACTATTGCCAAGTTGTTGGAGGAGTAAACAAATTTAGCTAATCCGCCTACAGGAGTAGTGCAGCGACCAATCCAGCATCACATTGAGATAGAGCCTGGCAGTAGGACTCCTAAGGGAGCTATCTACAGAATGTCCCCAAAGGAGTTGAAGGAGCTGCGCAAGCAGTTAGACGAGCTCCTCGAGAAGGGTTGGATTAGGCCCAGTTCATCTCCATTTGGAGCACTTGTTCTTTTTGTTCCCAAGAAGGAGGAAGAGCTTAGAATATGTATAGATTATAGGGGTCTCAACGCCGTCACAGTGAAGAATGCAGAACCACTACCCCGTATAGATGATCTATTAGACCGGGTGCAGGGCTGCTAAGATATATTTGAAGTCAGGCTATCATCAGATAGAGGTCCACCCTGATGATCAGTACAAGACGACATTCATGACTAGATATGGGCACTACGAGTTTATAGTGATGCCCTTTGGACTAACCAATGTCCCAGCTACTTTTCAGCGTTGCATGAACCATTTGTTTAGGTCGTGCTTATATAGATTTGTGGTAGTATACCTAGATGATATTTTAGTCTCTAGTAAGACCCTCCAAGAGCTTAGAGCGTCTGTGACTACATTATACTTCCCTTTAAGCGGGTTGAGCTCAAAGTGAAACTGATCTATCTCTGCGGCCCACCTAGTAAGCTTAGGTGTCATCTTGGCTTGCATCTTCAGCCACCTCAATGTCTCGTGGTGTGAATACACTTTGAAGTGCCTCCCAAGCAAATATTGCTTCCAGTGGTCTAAAGCTTGCTTGAGAGCGTAGAATTCCCTCTCGTAGGTTGATGTCGCTATACCTTTTCTGAAGGCATCCTAGCAGACATGAACTCTACGAGTTTATACCCATTGCCATCATCTTGCTCTAAAACAACGCCTATACCATACTGACTTGCGTCAGTGGTGACGACAAAAGGCAAGGATGGATCGGCTACCTTGAGGACTATATACTCTATCAAGGCCCGCTTCAACTTCTTCGGAGCCAACGTAGAATCTTTATCCCACTCGTATATTGTTTTTTTCTTTGATAACCTGCGAAGGGGTGCAGCGATGGTAGAAAAGTTCCTCACAAACTTCCTGTAGTAATTTGCTTGGCCTAGAAATGACCGCAACTTTGTCAATGTGCGGGGTGTTGGTCAATCTCTGATCGTTGCTATCTTGCTATCCTCAGACTTTATGCCATCCCCATCTAAGACGTGGCCCAAGTACAAAAGAGCTGATTACTTTGGAGCGATAGTTCACTATCTGGATATAGGGAGAGACGTGCAACAAAAAGTCAAAAAGGCATATGTGCAGGACCCTGTTTATAGTGATCTCCTCAAGAGAGTTAAGGAGTCTCCGGAGTCTGAGCCAGACTACCGCACTACAAACGGGTTACTATTTGAGAAGACTAACGTAGCTGACCGTTCGTGTGTTCTCGATAGTGAAGAGATCCGTAGTTTGATCTTAGGGGAATGCCACGACACAGAGGGACATTTTGGTGGCAAAAGACATTAGCCTACCTCATACCCACGTATACATAGCTAGGTGTGAAGGCCGACTGCATAGAGTATGTACGCAGTTGCAACGTCTGCCAGTGGAATAAGACCACTACGCGGGCCCCTCTTAGTCTTCTCAGACCCTTGCCTATTCCCATAGGACCCGAAGATTATGTGCCCATTGATTTTATGGATGCTGGGGTCAAGAGTAGGCATGGCAAGAGCCAAGTGATGGTTGTAGTTGATAAATTTAGTAAATATGCAGTCTTTGTTCCTTTACCCGCAGAGGCACGAACAGATTTAGTTATAGACAAGTTCTTTGATCATTGGGTCAGTGAACATGGTCTCCCGCTGTCAATAGTTAGTGACAGGGATACCATGTTCACTAGTCAGAACTGGCAGGAGTTGATGAGAGTCTATGGCTCTAGGTTGTTGATGTCGTCTGGCCGTCATCCTGAGACTAACGGTCAGACTGAACAGATGAACAAAATCCTGCAGCAAGTTCTTAGAATGTATATTAGACCTGATCAACTTAACTGGGATGAGATGTTTCCCAAGGTAGCCAGCGCATACAATAATAGCATGCACTTAGCGACTTGTCACACTCCCAACAAGTTACAAAAGTCCTTTAGACCACGGGATCAGATTCAAAGGCTACCACCCGGTGCTAGGGAGTTTGCACTACACTATGAAAAGGAGCTTGATACCGTTACAGAAAACCTCAGGATGGCCCAGCATAGAATGATAGAGCAAGCCAATAAGTACCGTCGCCCATCACAGTTTCAAGTAGGCGACTTAGTCTTTGTCAAGTCGAAAGAGTTTGCTCCTGAGGAGAACATCTCGCAAAAGTTATTGCCTGCATACCGAGGACCGTGGCCGGTCTTAGAAGTCAAGGGCAGAGAGACTGTACCGTCCTACACAATCGAGATTCCAGCAGATCTCCACACCTACCCAGTGTTTCATGCATCAAAGTTGCTGCCTTGTGGTAAACAAGTCAACAGTTTCCATCACGGAGATCCATGATCCCTCCGGACATGGATGGAAGGTACGACATTGACGGCATCGTAGGTGAAGATGTCTTCAAAACAAGATGTAGGGGTCGTCCACAAAAACAGTGCAAGGTCAAGTTCGCTTTTCAAGAACCAGAGGACGACCGCTGGTTTACACGAACAGAACTGCTTGAGACCGCTTCCGATATAGTTCGCGCCTATGAGAAAGATACGAAAGATAACGATCCAGCCTTCGACTGAAGTATTCTCGGAGGACCTCGAATTTAGGCTGGCGGGAGTGAAACGATTTTCACCTTTTGCAGTCACAGATGCGGATCCCAGGGCTCTATCCCTAGCTGCTACAGTCTTGGAAGGTCGTAGCTGCTACAGTCTTGGAAGGTCAAGGTCGTAGCTGCTACAGTCTTGGAAGGTCAAGGTCGTAGCTGTTACATTCTTGAAAGGCCAAGTCTGCAAACTTCCGGAAGGTCCAGAAGTGGCCTTTCAAGTTTCTTCTCACGTTATCCACAGCACACGAGAGGCAAGTGGGCAAGTGGTGAGTCCGACTTCGCTTAGTTAGCGGTACCCAGTCCAAGTCTCACTTTGTACACTCAGCAAGTACTATGAGGGACTGTGTGCACCATGGGCCCGATGAAAAAGGGCAGACCAGCGACTTACAAAAGTGTAAATCAAGAGGCAGCGTCCAGCCATTCATTCATTCCTGAGTGAGCCATGTGGAAGCGCTGCCCTAGCATCTTGTGCTAGGTGGTCTGCAGTTTGCCCGAAGTTGAAGTGGGCTGAGGTGGAGATTAGCGCAGCCATAGCTGCTTGTAGACAGGGTTGTCACCCGGGGATCCCCAGGGCCCGAGCCGAGGTAGTGGATTGACCCCCGGACCCCCGGCCCGGGGATCCCCGACCCCCGCC
>BFEA01000305.1:227387-238572 GCA_003427395.1 Chara braunii | reverse complement strand
GTTTAATTGCATGGGGGTGCTGGGCCACCCACCCGAGCCCCCGTGGATCTGGTCCGTTGAAAAAGAAAAAAAACGGCAGGAGGGCCCCCGTTTTTTATTCAACAGGGGTGTGGGGGAATTTAACGGCTTTCAACGGCCGTTTAATTCCTCGGCCCGCGTTGAACATGTTACTCAGTCAAGATCTAATCAAAGCTTCGTTCCTAGTAAGATTCAACCCTGCTATCCTACACTTGTCAATGCAGAGAAAAAGGATTGCTGCTTCGTAGAATGTCAAGAGCAGTGGCGTTAAGACTATTTTGATACCAAAAACAAAGCTCCAAAAAGTTGTGATCACACCAGTAAGGCAAGCAAATAGCCACCTCACAAGCATATACCCTAATACACGACAGAATTCTGTGTCCTGAGAAACAAACAGGCCCTTTTCAGTTCAAAACAGGCAGTCAATGACACCTACAAGATATTCAGGCAAGCACACACAGACCTCCCTGACACATTCAGCAGGCAAACATGTGACATATGCACATCCTAGATGCACACACGTCCTCGCCACCCCAGACCTGACAGACACACAATAGAAAAAGTGCTCCCAGCAGTGCTGTGAAGAATGTTGGACCTGCACAAACTGCAAAATGGAGTCTGCAAATGGAAAACTGAGGTAAAAAAGGACAAGTTGGGAACTCACATCAAGGCCATGTGCCTGAAGGGCACACACATGTCCTTTGGGTGCTTCTATTGATAAAAACAACTTATTTAGTTTGAATCCTCCTGGAATCAAATAGATACAAAAAGGATAGGGGCTACCCGCTTCAAAAACAATTTTGGGGTACTAATATCTCTGATACTACCTGCCACGGAGGGTCCTGCACCCTATTCTGACAGACTCTGACATAAGTAGGCAGATGGTACAGCCTTCATGTCATGTCATATGAACTGCAACAGAATCAATACGCTGCAGCAAAGGGAACACCAGGAAAGATACAAACCCCAGTAACCCACTGTGTAATGACCCGCCATAACACAGACTGAGAACACTGCTGATTTCTGAAGTTCTGCCGATGGAAAGGATGCCTTGCCAAGATTCCCGCATTCTGCTGTGTTTTCCAAGTCTGTATGTGTGTGTGCCTGTGGACTTGCGTGCCTGTCTGAGTGCTTGTCGGCATGAGTGTGTGTGTGACCCGCAAGGGTACTTGCTTGTTTGGCACGCCCGTAGGGCCCGTACTTACCTGTGGCCGTGGCATTGAGGGTTGCAGCAGGGAAACACTCAAGTGGCGGAGCCAGGGGCCCACGGTGCTTAGAGCTGCGGAAAAACACTCAAGTAGCAGGTAGGCCGGTACCGCACCCAGTAGCAGTAGATGTGCGGGTACTCGAGGCTGAGCAGAAGAAGACAAAGTTGGCATTTTTAGAGGCCCAGTAGCGGTAGGCTAGGTCCAGGCCGGTACCAGTCCATCCAGTCTGAGTCTAGAGTCTGTACGGGCAATATCAGAGTCTGTAATGATGTTTCCCTCCGAAAGGGAGGAGGTACCGGTTGCTTGGGAGGCCGAGCGGCCTGGAAGTCCCCGCCCAGGAGGCAAGCAGGCCGCTATATCAAGAGGCCGAGGCAAGAGCTCAGCCTCATTCTTCAGTGTGCAAGTTTGGCGACACGCTGCTGGAGCGCTGGCTGGAGTGGCGCTGGGTACTACAGCGCTGCTGGGAGGAAGAAGCCGGGAGCTTCCGCCCTGGCTATGGTGGAGCTCTACCGGTAGGAGGAGGAGGGAGAAGGGGACCAAGGAGGTAGTGGTGGGGTACTTACCTGGCTATGGTAGACACCATCTTCATCACCTTGTTAGGCGCTGCATCTGGAAGGCCCCAGTGGGGGTAGTGCAGCATCAATGAAGCTCGGGACAGAGTCAGGCATGGCGGTTGAGTAGACAGCGGCATAGCTGCAGGAAGTTGACCTGGGGACAGAAGGGCAGCGACATAGCTGCTTTGGGTTGTCCTTTGGACAGGATGGAGAGACCTCAGTACTCCGCCATAGCCTCGGCCTGTATGTAGAGGAAGAAGAAGGGTGGCCATGGCTATGGTGGACCTCATGTTGTGCCTGCAGTAGAAGTGGGATTCGGACATTGATTCTGGTTCAGCAATTCAACATTATTATTGTTATTTCTTGTTTGAATAAGAGGGGAGGAGATGAAGAGGAGGAGATTGGTTGGCGAGGAAGAAGAGCCTTGTCATTGGTCTATGCTGGAGTACATCATCTTCTCCTTCTTTCTTACTTCTTCTTCTTCTTCTTTCCCTCTCTCTCCTCTCAAGTTCATTCATTTCTTTTTGCAATTGGACGGCATTGTACTTTCTGATGTTTGTATACTTCGAAATTGGCCAGGATCGTAACAACTGAGAAAAACACCCATAAAGAAGCCAGTGTCTGTCCATCCAGTTGCCTTTCAGGGTTTTGCGACCCGACCGTGGAAGGATTCAGATTTCAACTGAGACAAACAGCCATGATGGATTCCTCCACCGAGTTGCTTACGAGGGTTCCACCATACAGTTGGCTTCCTTTAGGGGTTGGCTAAGGCTGGAATGATGTGAGATCTCAAATTCTACCAAGGAAATCCCCACACAGAAGCTTACCTTCACTTTATACTCTCTTTCTGCTGCCATTAGCTTCTCCTGTAGCATTGCTGCCTCCTTATTGTACTTCTCCTGCTGTTTTTCAAGTTCCTTTAGAGCCTTTGCCTTCTCCTCTTCAACCTGCCTTCTTTCTTTCTCCTTGATCTCAAGGAGTTGGATTGCCTCATCCTTTTCACTCTGAAGCTTCCGCAGTTTTGTTTCTTTTTCGTCCTCTTCCTGAAGTCAGTTTAACAAACAGAAAAAAGATGTCAGGTCAAGAAAAGGACTAAGACTCCGTTCATTCAATTCGGCTTAACAAACAGAAAAAAGATGTCAGGCCAAGAAAAGGACAGACTCCATTCATTCAATTTGGCTTCCTTTTCCTCGTCTCTCCCGAAGCCATGGAAGTCAGTCTAACAAACAGAACAAAGCTGTCAGGTCAACAAAAGGACTAGCATTCCATTCATTGAATCAATTTTGCTTGAATCAAATAATCAATTAAAATGTCAGGCCAACAAAAGGACTAACATTCCATTCATTCAAACATGACACAGAGGGACAATCAGCTGTGGTACTCCAGATGAACCAGCAGAATCCAGTCTGCAATAATGATTACACACTAACAATTTGCGGCATGGAACTTGAACAAGATAGGCAATGTGCATAGAATGGGACTTCACTGATGGTGCAATTCTTGCTGTTCGCGTGGTCATCTTCCTTCTTTGGTATTTCTCCCAACTGTATAGCACAGTCTGGGCTGGAGAGTTGAATGCTTTGCGTGCGAACTCCCTTTTTCTTTTCCAATTAAGAGAAAGTGAATGCTTTGCGTGCGAACTCCCTTTTTCTTTTCCAATTAAGAGAAAGAAAAACAGGTCCTTATGGGACCAGCTACATACACATTCTGGGGAGCATCAGTCCGGTTCCTATTCCACTGGCAAGTCAGAAACTATATATTGTCACATATCTGCCACCTAAAACAGCGCACTTTGAAAAAAAAACACGATAAAAATACACGTCAAACATGGCGAGCACACTGAAACCCTTCTTTTTCCTCCTTGTAGGGCAAGTCAGAAAATATATACTGTCACATATCTATCACCTAAAACAACGCATTTTGCAAAAACAAACGATAAGAATACACAACAAACATGGCGAGCACACTGAAACCTACCAACGATAAAAATACACAACAAACATGGCAAGCACACTGAAACCTTTCTTTTGCCTCTTTGTATACAGTTCTTCCTTTTTTTTTCTTGCTGTTGACTGTTTGATTATTTCTTCTTTTAGCTCCCCCTTTACTGTGCTTCTCGCGTGCAAGGCTCGCCATGTTGCTGAAGTTGAGCGCAAGCTACCCACATTTCTGTGTGCCATAACGGTCCACTGTGAAAAAGAGGCACGGCAAAGGGAGAGGGGATAAGCAGAGAGAAAAGATGGAAAGAAGAGAAAGCAAAGGAAGACACAAAGGACATTAAGGGAAACTGACTGTTGAATGAAGATGAAAGCATAGGAAAGCATAAGAGAGAAAGTTCACGAATCAGTCTGTCCTTGACAACAGAGAGGACATACATTGTAAGGGTGAGATGGATGAGGACATGGAAGACCTGGCTGAGCATTCTCAGCACAACAAACGGCATGTCAATTGCATGACTGCCATGCCGGCTGGCATTGAGCATGTACACCAAACACTCCCAACAAACGGCATGTCAATTGCAGGCCAACACGAAGGAAGAACAGGCACCACAAAAGACCATGCATTCAGTATAATGACCATGGCCACAAAATGGACATATAGTGTCCAGATGCAGAGGATGCCTGCAGTCAGGAAAGGAGGGACAGCCCTGTGCACACATGGGTGCAGAAACCATGTCCTTGTAGTGATTGTGCCAGAGACGATGACAGCTACAGAGGAGTGCAACACTGTTTGTAGCCAGGCAAAGGAGAAGGTAGCAGAATGCTGTCACATTGTCCTGCTGAGGCACAGGGCAGAGAAATGAAATTGAACACAACGGAGTGTGCCAAAGGTTTGGCGTGGCAAGAAAACAGCTTCGTTATGTCAGAAAGCAATAGCATCAGTCATGGCATGAACCATGGTGTTGTTGTCCCACAGCTCCCAGTGGTCAGAGGCATGTACAATGGCCATGTAATGGCCAGGTCCGTGTACAATGCAGGCACAGATGTGGGATGGAGGACGAGAACAATCACCTGCCTGAGCATTGCATAGTCCAAGTTAAAGTCCCTCATTGCTCATTGTTGGACCACAATTCTAAAGCCTCCTTCACTGGCATAATTATAACCCGACTGCAGACAGGGAAGATCAGCAGCAAGGGCAATTCGAAAAAAGTCCTACGCCATATAAAGCATGTGGTGAAAATATATATATCATACACACTCTCAACGCTTCCCCAGATTACGGCCCTGGGACCCCTGACCGCATTGATTGCTTCCCTTGGAAGGACTGACTGTCAGACAAGCCCATTCCTTTGGAGCAGTAATCCTCCCCTTAAAAACTCTATTTCCCCTCGAGAAACATTCTCGAAATCAGAGTTCCCCTTTCAGTTCCCTGCTGTGGACTGCCAAAAGACCAATCTGGTTTAAGGATACTCGGACCGTTTTCCTCCTTGCCTGTCCCGTATTGTACTTGGGATGAGGGATGTCTATACGATCGCTTAATCTGACGACTCCTCTGTTGTTGTCTTTTTGTTAGATCCATCCGGCTGTCCTCACCTTGTGACCCTTGACTTCTTTTCCGTCTCTTCTCCGTGTTGGCGCTTGCCCCTTTATCTTCCCCTCTTCTTTGCTTCCTGTCCCTCATCTTTTCTTAGCCGATGGGATCCTGAAATGATTCCCACGCCTCCGCAGTACGGCCCCCGGTCTTTTTACCATAGGGCTGCAGTAGAACTTTCCGGTAGATGCAGTACAGGCCAAAATAGAGATCCGATAGAATAAGACCAGTAGGACCAGTAGAAGTCCCTAGTAGTCAGTAGGTAGGGAGTCGCACGTGTCCAGCCACAGTCAAGTTGCAGCTCGGTCTCAGGAAGGGCCCCACACAGGCTGAATCTCTGTCGGCCGCAGCAGGGCCTGGCAAGAGAGGGCCAGGAGTCATGCGGGAGGTGCAGGCAGATGCACAGAGAACAGGGCAGCGCCAGGAACCTCCTTTTCTTCAATTCTGGCTTCAGAGGAAATGCTGCTGCGTTACTGAGCTCCAAGAGCTTGGAGAGTAGTCAACGGCATTGGGTGCCATAGCTATGGTAGAGAGCAGCGGGAGAGAGGGAGAGCAGTGAGGACATTTAGAGAGAGATCACAGGACCTGCGTACAGTAGTAGTAGCAGAGACAGAAAGAGAGAAAGAGGAGAACTTACGTGCTTGTCATTGCTCGTGATACAGTGTAGAAGTTAGCAAGGTGAGAATACGTGCAATGAGAGATTGTGGATCCACCAGGAGTTCTCTCTCCCGTAGAGCAGTTAAAAACATGCATTTAGGGATGAATGTTCAAAATTTGGAGAACCCAGTAGTTCCTAAAAATGGCTAACATAGTCTGATGAACGTGGAGCATTACCTCGAGGGGGTTAAGGCATACTTCCCGCTGGATGGTGAAGAGAAAGTCAAGAAGCTATTACATTTTTTGACCCTTCTGGTGGAAGAAAACCTGCATTTTGATATGGTCTTAGGCATGGCCTGGGGAATGGCGGCGAAAGCAGGCATGAAGATGGGCAAAGTTAAGTGTTGGTTGCCCAACCAAGGAAAAGAAAAAGGAGAAGAAGAAATTTTGCCAGTATCATCAGTCCAGCTTGAAATCCTCCCTGTCCATGTGCTGTATAAATACCCCTGCATTCTGTAGATGCACAGCGAAGGACAAGCTGACAGACCAGGTATACGTGGCCTATGTGACCCCTGAAGAGGGTTAAGGCAAAGGAAGGGTGCCTACAGAAGAGTCGATTACGACCCGAGTTCCAAAGTTGCAAGAAGAATTTGCTGACGTGCAGGCAGAGCCCAAGGACATAGTACAGAGACCAATCAAGCACCAGCTAGTAAGCTTCCCAAGGGCGCTATTTACAAGATGGCACCACGTGAGTTAGAAGAACTAAGGAAACACATCCAGGAGCTGGTAGACAAAGGGTGGATTAAACCCGGATCATCTCCCTACAGCGCGCCCATTTTGTTTGTCCCTAGAAAGGAAGGAGAGCTGAGACTGTGTATAGGCTATAGGGGTCTGAATGCCGTAACAGCGAAGAATGCAGAACCACTTCCAGTTATAGACGAACTGCTGCAAAGGTTACACCTGAAGAGACGCCCAACACATTTTTTCTAACTAGGTTTGGCCACTCTGAGTTCAATGCGATGTCTTTCGGTCTGACTCGCCCCTGCTACTTTCCAGTGTATCATGAATGACCTGTTCAGAGACTGGCTTGACATCCTAGTTTTTAGTAATAAAAACTATAGAAAAACATGAGGAGCGTCTCTGCAAAGTCCTAACGAAGCTTAGAAAAAATTTAAAGTAAATCCCAAGAAGTCTGAATGGCCAAACCAGTGTCTGCTATATCTAGGCAATGTCATAGATGGAGATGGAGTACAGGCCGATGATAGCAAGATTGCAGCTATTAGAGACTGGCCGACGCTAACTGCATAGTCGACCATAGCATAGAGAAGAGTAGCTCTGTCGAGAGTAACACAACTCGACTCCAAGTGTAACAAACTCAAGAGCAGAGTTGGCAGTAGAGCCAAGAAACGCAGTCGAGCAAAGCTAAAAGGTTAGAGTCACCTATAATGTACAATAGAGTAGCAAACTTGAGTGTAGCACAGCCCGACTCCAAGTGAAACAAAGTCGAGCAAAGTGGAGCATCGTGTGCATCCGTTTTTTTTTACTGCACCCCCCTCAGCTCTCCCGAAAATATCTGTTTAGTGCCACTCAAAATGTTCGCCAGGGAACCGGCCTGTGCTACAGGCACCCCATAAAAATTTGGGCGCGTACGTTTGTTTATGGCCAGCAAACTGCGCAGTACTGGCCCACAAACAAACGCGCACGACACTTATGGCCAGTGCCACGCAGCACATGCCCAGTGGCACGCGTGGTACCTTCCCATTCCTGTATTCACGCTACCGCCCAGCCCAGTGTCACACACTGCGCAGTACTGGCCCACAAACAAACACGCACAACACTTATGGCCAGTTCCACGCAACACATGCCCAGTGGCGCCCGTGGTACCTTCCTATTCCTGTATTCACGATACCGCCCAGCCCAGTGTTGCACGATGGTTTTGTAAACGATCAACACCTAATCTGGACTGTCTAGTGCCCCTACGACAACGGTCCAGATTGCATGCCGATCACCTGCAAAACAATAAGGGGGACATCCCGAATGGCAAGCAACAATGAAAAGAAGGGCCCTGATAGAGAGTTGGCAACGGGCCATGAATTAGCGATTGTTTTAATGCAGTGATTCCAATAGTCTCCACCTCCCTCCTACGTGCTCCGATCCTCGAGGCTTTACTTAACCAGTCACTGACTCCGCAAGTTTGCATGGGGAAAGTTCTTCCATCAACCCATTTGCTTAGAACTCTTCCTTATTTTCTTCCCATGCTTATTTGCTTGACCCCCCTTCTGAAAGTCTCTAATACTAGAAGTGACTTGTTGACCTTGAAAACGCTCTAAATGCATATATTGTCTAGGGTGAATGTGAGGTGAGTCATGGTTGGTTATGATCAAAACCAGTAGCAAGGAGTCATCATGTGCTGCTCCTTCCAGTGATTCTGAAATTAAGTAGTACTCTATCCTCTACAAGGATCTCATGTACGAACATAAGAGTCCCATAGTAACTCAAATTTTCCCACATGGATTGAAGTGAATGCAGGGGTTCAGTGCTCTCAGAATAAGGAGATCAGAGCAGGAAACTGGGACAAATCTGCACAATGGTGCCAGGATTTGGGGTTTCAGAGAATGAGGGGTGCCAGTGGATATACTGGCTGAAAATCAGATTGCTCGTGAAACGATCACCTGTCTGGACCCTAGCCCACACGGAGGCAGAGGGGAGAGCGGGAGGCATGGAGCGGTGGTGGAGGGTGGAGGGTGGAGGGTGGAGGGTGGAGGATGGAGGATGGAGGGAGCTGACTGGTGCAACTCAGATGCCTTATAAATAACCGGGCAAGTTGGTTGGGTGTTTTGACAGGATTGGCCACCATTAGAGTGTTCACCAGATGAATGTTGTGGGTGTGCACAAGTGATTCAGAACCTTGGGAAGGGTTCATCTAGCCCATGATTCAGAACCTTGGGAAGGGTTCATCTAGCCCATACGCCCTTCGCGTTGAAAACTGGGTGCTTCATATTTCCACAAAATCGGTTGTGCATGGGCAAGCCGCAGTAAGCAGTGGGAAGAAGTGATCAGGGATGGAGGCAGGCAGCCTGGAAGGTATTGAGATTGGACCAAAGACGAGAATACTGCCAATGTCCGACATAGCCATAAGGAGCAGAGACCATGCAGTGAATGACCAAGGTTTGGCCCAGGACCAGCAGTAGCAGTTGATTTCCATCTCTTACCTCTCTATGTCGCTTCTTCATGCCCTTTTTCACTTCTTCTAACGGCCTGATACTCCAGTCTTTACAGAATTGTTTCCTTGGATCGAGTATTTCCATGTCCACCCTTCTGGCCAAGTACCCATACAAGTGCTCGACGCCGTGCTTGATAGGTTCAGCCCAAGCAGCGTCGTCCATTCTTCCTCCAACCAGCTTCTCCCAATCCGACAAGCCCTTCCCTTGCAGGAAAAAGAATTCTGCCATCTCTTGGGCATGCCTATACCCTTCTCCATCCTCCTCGCTCCCAAATACAACAAAGCTCATACCCCTGTGGCCTGTTTTCGTGTAGATAGGGCGGAACCTGCCTTTACCTTCCATTAGCATCAAGAGCACTGGCGGCAGCTGCTGTTTTCCTAAGCTAGCCCATTTTCCTTGCGCGTCTTGGCTCCTGAATGTGTTACACAAGATGACTGTCGGAGGCCATACCACCTCTCCCTCCTGCCCTTGCTCCACTTTTACTGCATTTTCTGGTGCTTCCATGTGCCCCTTTCGGAACGCCTCTAGCGCCTTTGCGTACCCTCTGTGAATGTGCCAGTTCTTCTTCTTGAACGACTGTGCATGATTGATCAGAGCCTGAAAACTCAGAAAAATGCTCTGTGACTTTGCTGGGCATGCCTCACACTTGTGCTGCTTCTGCACCTTCAGTCCATCTCCCGATATCTTCCCTTCTGCTTCTTGCTTGTTCAACAACTCCTGGAACTTCTTCCTCGCAGTTTCTTCCAGAGCCAAGAGCTCTTGTCTGTCTAACCTACTCTCATCCACATCGTCCCCTATAGCAAATTCCATTTGACCCGCATCGCCCATAATGCAGTGACTCTCCTCTCTGCTCCGAGGCTAAGAATTACAGATTGGTGATTCTTCACCCGAACTTCGCAGCCTTACGTAACGCGCTCCAGCTTAGTTGTTTGCAGACCGGGCAGACTCCTCCAGCTGCTCCACAGATGGACGAACCTGCTCAAGCCAAAGCATTGCCCCTCGCTTGTCAGAGGTGTACATTGCCAGCCCAGGACATAGTCCAAAACATAAATTGCGCATCAAAACGAACCGACAGCAATCAATGGAAAGTCTGCCAAGCACCACGAGCATGGCTCTGCAAGAAAGTACATACAATCCACTCTGTCACTTGTGTCTCGACATTTCGGCTGGCGGCAGGTATCCTGAGAATGGCGAGCCCGAACGGACACAGTGGGAGCAAAGATACGATTTGCTTTGCTACTTGTGGGTTTGTACAGATTCCTGAAAGTCCCATGGCATCCTGAGAATGGCGAGCCCGAACGGACACAGTGGGAGCAAAGATACGATGTGCTTTGCTACTTGTGGGTTTGTACAGATTCCTGAAAGTCCCATGTTCTTGAATTGTTGCTAGTGAGTTCAACCAACCTACCTGCAACTCTTGCAATATCGACTATATTTGACTGTTGCTCAGTGTCCCAAGGAAGACTGATCCAAAATTTGGCTCTTCAGAAATGAATTGATAAACCCGAGATGTACAGAGGTATGCAGCTAGATTTTTTTTATTTTTATTTTTATTTTTATTTTTGGGAAAAACAGGGCGTGGTAAACTAGTTTCTCGACTGCTTCTGAATTATTCGAAACTTCAATCACAAGCTCAATTCCCTCTTCCAGAAACCTAATGATGAATGCATGTTCTCTGTTCTCAGACGATCGCAACACCTACAGGTGAATCCTAATTCCGGACGGATAGCCAAACCTCTGGAACTGGCCCAGAATGGAAAAGTTCCTAGGATCAAGTACTTCGCTGACGAGAAATGGGCAAGAGGTTGACTGGAAAGGGTCTACAGACTGTCACTGCTTGCCAAACGCTGAGATGGCGAAGTTTTTAATGGACACTGACCTGACAACGATAAGGAGGCAATGTTGGCTACTTGGCATGCTATTAAGGAGCATTCTTCTCGACCAAACTATTAGGTCGGTAGGTGGTTATGGGTAGGTGGGTAAGTGGGTAGGTGGGTAGAGGGGTAGAGGGGTAGAGGGGTAGGTGGAGTGGGTAGGTGGGTAGGTGGGTAGG
>BFEA01000305.1:143301-219048 GCA_003427395.1 Chara braunii | reverse complement strand
CTCTCTCTCTCTCTCTCTCTCTCTGTGTGTGTGTGTATGTGTGTCTGTGTGTCTGTCTGTGTGTGTGACTGAACCAAACAAACACCGAGACGACCACATGTACAGGTGCCGGGGGAACACAGAGAGCGAAGAGAAAAGAAAAGCTCACCTTCTTCCTCGGGGAATGACGAGTTGTGATGGCCCTGTAGACGGAGGGGGATGACGACGATAGCGCTGTAGAGGGAGGAGGATGACGACGACGGCAGGCAGACGTGCGTCAGAATGCAGAATTCCGAACCGAATTGTTGGGAGGTAGGCTGAAGCGCGGTATTTTTTAATTTTCTTTTTATACCAACAGAAAGCTTTACAAGCGCGGTATCTCAAACCCTCAGGTTCGAGAGAGTAAGGGCCGTCGACGACCAGCAATCGACGGCCCAAAATCCCACCTAAGGGGAAAACAGAGGCCTACCGTGCGGGCGCCCAAATTGGAATCAACTGAGCACACCACACGCGCACCGTATGCAGAAGGCAGTTATACGCTGGGCGGAGAACTGAGGACGAAAGCTCGGCAAGGCCCAGAGGTCGGGAAGTACAGTGGGAGGCTACCGTCGAAGCCCAGCAGCAGCTGTGGCCTAAACCATCGGTACGTAGGGCGAGGGCCCACTGGAAGCGGGTGATTAGACGGAGCAGAGGTTTCTTTTTTGTTGTTTGTTTCAGAGAACCCATTTTGTGGAATCTCAAACCAGGGTTAGGCGGTACGTAAGGAAAACGCTGTTTAATCCAGATGTGAAAATTGTGAGGCCGAAAAACAGTGACCGGCGGCGGGGAAGGGCCGGTAGCGCTAATTCACTGCGCTATGTCACTGCGCTAAGTTCCAGCGCTAATGCGGGATAGGGAAAGAGTTGCCAAACGGTTACTTTTTTCACCTCCTAGGGTAAGTGGCCGCTCGATGAATTAGGTTTTCCGAGCCTGCCACTGGTGGCTTGCTCCCAGGGGAGCAGGCAACAAGGACACGTGGCAGGGCGACTCCATAGCCGCAGACCCATATCCTTCATACCACATCATTCAGGGAGGGCTGGGCCCCATAGGAAACACTGAGGCGACATCGTGAGCAGCTGGAGAGGAGACCATCCGACTAAGGAGAAGAACAGTTTACTGGCGAATGAGATGAAGTACTACCAAGGTAATAAGATCTCAGATCTCCCAGCTTTGGCTCTCCCCTATTTACCTGTAGGGTCGCAACACTCCACCTCCTGATACGTGCACAGATACTATTGTTCTTTTGTGGAAATAGGCATGTATCTGGCTGGAAGCAAAACCTTTGTCACATATTTTGCTAGAACACATGGGTATATCTGTTATATCTCTGCGGCTAAGGCCTGGAGTATAACAAATAGAACTATGGTGAAATATATATATATTATAATATAATATAATATATTTACAGTAAACTACTATTCTTTAGCTATATTTGTTATATCTCTGCGGCTAAGGCCTGAAGTATAACAAATAGAACTATGGTGAAATATATATATATATTATAATATAATATAATATATTTACAGTAAACTACTATTCTTTAGCTCCAATGTGGACTAACTGTTATATTCCTACCCGCTCAAATGGGAATTAAATATGATTACATACACTGTTCTCAGTATCTATAACAAAAACTTCTGGCTCAAACCTTGGGTTTGAAGTCTTTTGATGTATTTAGCGGTATCCGCAAAGACCGTCAAATTCTTGCGCGCTTTCGCGCCTTCGTGGGATTCAGACGCGAAGCGTCTGCTCTTCGAGTCGTAAGGTTGCCACTGCATACTTCGAAGATGTTGTGGCTAAGGAAAGGTACTCCTTTTGACACATGGGTATTATGGGTTTTTGTTCATACTCAGTGTTAAGGTAGATACTATGAGCCCTCTGGCCCATTCGAAAAGAGATTCGAATGGTTCACCGGTTCCACCGTATGCTCTCTGGGTTGAATTGAGTACGCAGTGCGCTTCTGATGTTGTTGCCACTTCGTGGCCTGGTTTCCTCAATGTCCTGGCACATACGATTTTCGACGTCGCTGTACGAGGGAAAACGTTGTGCGATCTTGTAGCGGATCGGCCTTGCCAAACACGTCCGGACAATTATCCCACCAGCATCTCACGTTCACGAGTATTCCGTTCAACAGCGTATCAGAGACACGGTCGGGGTTCAACCAAGGGCTGATTATTCTCAGTGATCCCCTTACGCTATAAGTTATTTCCCAGGCCGTCCTCGGTAATCATGGCCTGGTCCGCGCTTGAAGAAAATTCAAATATCGAAGTAATTTCTGCGTAGGCACCTCTCTCCGTTCGAGCTCTGCTAGATGCCTGGGAGGTAGGGATCAGTTCATCCTCAAAAGGTGGTAGGGACGGCATAGCCACTGGGATAGAACTCTGCACAGGCCGGGTAAATGACACAAACCCAGGCCGCAGGCATACTCACTGTCATCAGAGAATAGCACTGACGCGGCAGTTACGCAAGCGTCAATCACAGGTAGTTACAACTCACTCAAAAGGGGTTATTAGCGGAGATCTGGAGCTCATAGCCTTCGATTAATCTGCGAAGGGGTCCCGGATTAGACCCGGACCATCCGTCTTACACAGGAAGACAAGCACTCGACTGTCCTTTGATGTTGGGTCCACGAACAAGCTTTCACAGCTCGACACCTGGCAATGCCGACAGATATCATCACCATGGCTAGCTCACCTGCAGAGGCCTTAGTGCCAATGACAGAAGCAGAGAAAAAGAGGATCAGATGAGTAATTGAGGATTGCTATGCGAATGGTATCCTCCCAGAGGAATTCGCCCCCAGGGTAGCTGACACAGGCCAAGACTTCGTTGGAGTAGTTGTCCACAAGGAATTCCACGACATCCAAGCCGAATGGACATGCGGTATCTGTCCATTTTGAGAATGACTCAACCTCCCTCCCATCATCTGTTAAGAACCGGATTATCCGGATCTATGAAGATGGTTGGGCTCAGGCTTCGGAGTTGAACGTGACTCCCAAACGAGGTGTGTTCAGATGTGATGGGAAAAACTTGGTCACTTATGTAGCCAGTGCCAAAGAAATTGCCTCGTGGATGTTAAGGAAAAGCTTAGATAAAATTGAATTGGATGGCAAAACCTACTCAGTCAGATTCCTCCGATGGATGACTGAGAATGAGATATATGAGTGGAATGAAGCCCAAAAATATCGTTACTTTTGGGTAAAAGCAATTCAGGTGCCTGTTTCAATCTTACCACATCTGAGAGGTGCTATCCAAAAAGCCTTCGGTAAGATCATCAAAGTTCACGAGGCTTTTGCTGACCCCATCTCCCTTGATCTCTGGAATGTGCGGTTCGATATGGAATTGGTTGCTCACGTTTGGTATAAGCAGCATCTGATAGTTGATCTGGCGGAAGATGGGTGGGTTGATTTAAACATTGCATGCTCTGATTCGCAGTGGTGCAAGAAATGTTGCCGATATTTTCACTCTGATGAGGACGAAACCTGCCCCATCAACATGAGATTCGCGGCACGCAGAAATTCCTTCAAAGAAGCAGTAACAGAGGAAAATACAAACAACAAAAATGAAAAATCGAAACCCTCAGAAGAAGAAAGATCGGCCACGAAACTGAAAGGGAACCCTGTCCCCAAGGATAAGAAAAATAGCCGCGGTACTCAGGAAGAAAAAGACCGTAGTTCGAGTGAGGATCCCGCAAATCTGCAAAAGAAACCATCCTCCAATCTTGCTGAGGATACAAAGAAAATCCTTGATAGCCGAGGTGCTAAACTCAAAGTCCGCCGTTCCAAAAAAGGCAAAGAGAAAAAATCTCTCTCCTAACGAGTTAAAAAACAGCATAACAACGGCAAGGGCAGTAAAGAGGAGATATAATCCTCGAATGTATCCTCATCATCCCCTCTCCCTGCGCCTTCCTCCCCCCCCCATCAGCCTTCCCCCCAACCCCTCTCCTCCTCTCCAGTTACGACGCAGGCTGAACCGAAGGAAAAGACAGATCCAGCTCCAATAGGTAGTTCTTCCAACGAGAAGTGGAGCCTGGACACAGTCCATCCATCTTCCCATGAATCCAAGATGTCGCCTGAAAAACCCGTTCACTCCCCCTCCATAAAAGAGGTGGACACATAAAGGAGAAACGAGAAAGGGGCAGAAAACCAGGCTGATGGGTTGGGTAGGGATTGGGAAAAAACCACACTCATATTCAAGGTCAAACCAACAGACCAGATAGTCTCAGCCAAAAGAAAGAAGAGACAGGAAAAAGCATGCAAAAAAAAACATATAGAACAGACAGGAGGGATAATTGACTCATCAAACCTCCTTACTGTATTTCCTGGTCCTCTAAAAAAGTTAAAGGCAAACGATACCTCCGCAATCCCTTGCCACTTTACACAGCATAAAGGCAGGGAAGAGGCTTGCCTCTCAGATAGAAAAAAGGGAACCTTGCTGCAGAAATAGACGAAAAAGGCTCTGAGCTTTGCCAGACCAATCAAAACTTTGTCTCGCAAGGACAAAAATATGAAGGTTATTTCTCAGTTTTTGGTTCCGCTCATTGTGTTTAAAAGTGATTCAGGGGCAGGGATTCTCATAGCACAAGGCAAGAACGGGGTGGTGTTATTGCCATCCATCTCTGTTCAGTCATAACCGTCCGATTCTCTCGCGGTAGACTTGACTAACACCCAGGTACTTAAATCAGCGGGTAAGGCGTCGGGCTTCCCACACTTCAAGATGGGTCGTCACACTGTGACAGAAAGCGCTAACTCTACGGTACTACTGCATATGGCTATCCTGAAATTAAGTGACTGGACGGGGCAAGTAGGCACGAAAAATACATACCATCTACAATGGACAGGTCTGTCCCCACTGCTATTTGCCTCCTCCACAGACCTCGCGGAGGCCCGGATTGAGCTGGATATTCTGGCAAACCACATTGCAGATTAGCTAGTCCACTCGGAAATCCAGGAATCCCTCGACACAGACCAGTTGTTGAGCCAGCTCCTAACATGGGATATTCAGCGCAATCCATCTGACATAGACCGCATCCATGAACAAAGCGGCAACGACCACAAGGATGGTCCTGCCAAACAGGATTAAAATAGTCTGCTGGACTCTAAGAGGGTTGGGGGACACCTCCAACCTCACCAAACATCCGAAATTCAAATCATGGGCACTAAAAGACAATCCACATATTGTTTGTGTGCAAGAAACAAAACTGAATAAAGGCAAAATCCCAAACGGGCTGGCGTGGTGGACAAACCCACAGTACTGGGCCCCGACTGAGGGCACCAAGGGTGGAGTGGCCATTCTCATCCATAAGGACCTGGATGTTGAGGTAATAGACACATATAAGGACCCCAATGGTAGGTGGATGTGGGTGAAGCTCGCGGTAGGGGATGAAGACTGGGCAGTGATGTCACTATACACCCCGGTGGAGTACTCTGAGAGAATTAAYTTTTTCGCCTCCCTGCCAGCTTTCCTCCCGGACGTGGAAAACCTCATCATTGCAGGCGACTGAAACACTACCCTCAACCCCGGCCTAGACTCACCCCAACCGACCCCCATCCGTCAGGATGCCCTGATGTTGTCAGCCTTCATGGAGACCCAATGCCTCACAGATGTATTCAGAACCCTTAACCCTGATTCCCCAGGACACACATGGTACGGACCCAAACCTACGGCCACAACTATTCAGCCAAGTCGTAGGTTGGATTTCATTCTAGCAAGAGGGGTTGCTTGGGACAGATGTTCGTGGTGCAACATACCACATGAAACGCTATCTGATCACTACCCGGTAAGCATGGAAATATTGGCAAAAGAACAGTTTGATAGGGTTCGTCCGCCCTTTAGATTGAATACCAATATCCTCAAAGACTCGGGCATCACGGCTTGGATTAAAAATCAAATGACCTTATGGGCCGATGCTAATGACCTATTTCTCCACGAACATGTGTAGGCGGAAACAGGATGTGGCATCATCACTGCAGCAGTTAAGTTTTTTTCAAGAATGAAAGCAGACAACAGAGCATGGGCTGAGACCTGTGCTCGCAGGGCAATAATCGAGGCAGAGAACAACATGGGCAAAAATCCTTTTTCTGATTTCTACTGGTCCAAAAAAAGAATGGAAAGTGTGACCCAACTAGAGACAATAGAAATCAAGAAACAAGAAGATTGGCTCCAATGGCTAAAGATCAGAGGGTTGGTAGGCTATGATAGAATGACCAAAGACACTTTCAGATCTCTCATCCTACGCCAAACCAAACCTATAATACGCGAATTGTCCCATCCCTTCAACCCCGGCTTACCTCAGGTGTCGAACACGGAAGATATGTGCAAGTATGCCATGGTCTACTTTATGGACATTGTCTCCTCCATGAGAGTACTAGAAGGACCAGAGACAGATCTCACAATCATCTCAGACTTTTGGGATGACACCCCGAGCTCTATCACACATGTCACAAGGGATATCCTGGATGCTCCATTTTCAGTTGTCGAACTGCACTCAGCAACCAAGAAAATGGCCACATGCAAATGCCAGGGGCTGATGGCCTTCCCATAGAACTTTTCTTATGTGCATGAGAGGCATTCGCCCCTTTCCTCTCTCAAATATTCAACAACACGCTTACTTCGGGCGCCCTGCTTAAAGGTTGGCTAATGGGTATTATTGCTCTTCTCTATAAAAAAGGAGACACAAGATACATGAGGAATTACAGACCCATTTCGGTCTTAAAGGTGGTGTATAAAATACTGGCTAAGGCCTTACTAGCCATTAGACTGGCGGACGTTCTACCGACTATCGTGGGGATTGAGCAAGGGGCTTTCATAAAAGGTCGGTCCATATTTGATAACATCTTGTCTACCATGCAGGCCCTAGAGATCCTAGCAGAGAAGAGACTAAATGTGGCTATCCTCCTCCTGGATATGGAGAAAGCCTATGACAAAGTGGGGTGGACCTTCGTCTTCACCACTTTGGCCAGGATGGGGTTTGGCCCCGGATTTTGCATTTGGGTCAAAGCCATGTACACCGAAGCCTCGTCGGTTGTAATGGTTAATGACAAATTGTCCCCTCCCTTTCCGCTCACCCGATCACTCAGACAGGGTTGCCCCCTAGCCCCCTTACTGTTCGTCATTCAATTGGAGGTCCTACTAAACAACATTAGAAAAAATGACGAAATCAGAGGCCTCAGTATCCCGCACTCAATCCACTGGAAAGGGGGGGCTCTGGCGGATGATTTAACAATAGCATGTGCCAACTCAGTCCCGTCCTTCAGGGCCCTAAGACAAGTTCTAGAGGAATATTGCTCCCTTTCGGAAGCCTCAATCAATTGGGAGAAGTCTGTCTTTATCCTCCCGGACCCCTTCGAGATCTGAGTAGATTGGGGCCTAAAGAAGGTCCCTTCAAACAGCCCCGACAGGTTCCTAGGGGTCCAGATATCGTTCACAGACTGCTCAGAGGCACATGATGCCATACTGGTGGAGAAAGTTACCGCTATAATAATGGGTTGGGCACAAAATTTTAAACTATCCCTCTTTAGGAGGGCTCTGGTTATCACTTCAGCCGCCTTTTTAATATTGTGGTTCCCGCTAACAGTCCATCGTCTGGGAGAAGAGGCTTACCGCAGAATAAAATACGTGGCGGCCAGATATCTTTGGAAACCTGCAGCCGCTGACCCCCATGGCTATCTTAGCAAAGTGGCTTGGGACTCAGTTTGCTTTCCAAGAGACCAAGGAGGCATGGGGATCCTGGACCCAACATAACAAAACCTCGCCCTATTGGTGAAATGACCTACTTTAGCCATGACAGATCCATAAACAAAAATCTGGAAAGCCTTTGCGGAATACATTCTCATGGAGGAATGAGACCTTTCCCAACCCTCCCACGTTTGGCTCTGTTTCTTCGTAGAGTCCTTCTGCAACAGAAACCTGAAATCTAAAGTGTGGAGGAATGTACTTACAGCCTAGAACAAAAACAGACTGGTAACAATAGCAGAGCCAAACTCAAAAGCCCAGATCATGAACCAAGTGATATTCGAGAACTCCTGGATAAAACTCTCGGAGGGTGCTACTCTGTGCGCTGGCTCCAGTCCAGGCTCCTTCGGGAGAATATGGATCGAAAAAGGAGTAATCCAGATAAAAGATGTGTGGGATACAGAAACTGGGGATTGGATTTCGGACAGCAAGCTCAGGGCCAGACTCCCCAGAGTGCACTATGTTCTACCGAACTTCGCCAAAATCAAACAGGCCATCCCGCCCTACTGGATTGCCAAGCTCCGCCCTGGATCCATTTGGGCGCAAGGCACCTGGCTGGCCGACCCAGAGGAACATGGTATCATATGGAAGATCCTGGGCCCAGACCTGAGTCAAGAGACCAAAGCCCAAAAGTGGACTATTCAAGGGGGGCACAAAAAAAAAAAAATGATGAAATATTATGAAGATGCCTCCATCCAGTGACTGAAAAATGGGAAGAAGTTTGAGTTTGGGAAACCGAGCTCAATAAAAAACAGATTTGTAAATTGTTACTACAAAATGTCTGCTCCCTCAGTATTGATCCACTGCTGGTTGGATGGTCAGATTCGTCTTCGACACCCCAACCTACCAAAAGGAGGGGTCCCACACCTCTCATTGGGTACAAACCAAAAGTAGGAGTCAGGGCTCAGAGGTCAAAGGTAAAGAAAATGCCGATACTGACAACAATGAAGAGACTTCAAAGCCATTCTGTCCAACAAGTCACGGAGGCAGACATGTTTAAACTCTGGAGGGTCACCAAGAGGCTTCCTTCATAGAAAGCAGCGGCCATCCTCTGGCTCCAATCTCTACAGGTCACGGCCTCGGCCGTCTGGCTAAGATCCAAAGGGATGGACATATCGGACAAGTGTGTCAGGCGCAATTGGGCCAGGGAATCAGACTCACATCTATGGCTCCACTGCCCCTTCTCCGCAAGACTTTGGGAATGGTGGAATAAGAGATGGAGAGAACTAGCATGCGAAGTGAAGAGTGGTCTGATCAGTTCATCCTCCAAGGCAAAGGGGTGAATGAAGGGCCCCTGACAAAGGGCCCAAGCTACATAGCCATTGTCAGCAGAGCCATTATTCTGTCTGCCATATGGTGGAGCAGAAACATCATGCTATTCAAAGGTGAGAATCACTGCCACAAGCACATCCAAAACAGGATAATCTCTGAGTTTTATATCACAGTCATTTCTGACTGGCGGTCCAAGGGCCTGTTATGGTTCGCCAAGACTTGGGCCCACAAGGGATTTGGGGCGTCGATTAACCCGGAAGGTAAAATGCAGTTAGCAGAGTGGTTGAAACAGGTCTGATAGCTTAATATTAGCCCTCTACCAAGGAGACTTTTTGTTGAATTCAGCTGTAGGGTAGGAGGTTTTTTCCTTTTTTTCTCTTTTTCGATTTGTTGTCCAGTTGAATATTTATTTTGTTAAGAAGGATTGCTTAATGGGACGCTCGACCCGGTTTCCAGTATAGCCTAAGCTGGGTAATGGCCCCAGTTTTTCCTCCGGGTTGATTGTCGAGGTTTTTCCGGCCTCGTTATTCTATTTTGGAAATATAGCAAGCCTTATCAAAAACAAATAAATAAATAAATTGTGAGGCCGAAGAGTCCGACTGGCGTGTTTCCGCCGGCGCTAATTGTAGCGCTCGGACCAAGCGCGAGCCGCTGGTAACGGTTGGCGCGACTGGCAGTGGGGCCTACCAGCGAGATAGGTCCACGGTAGGAGCATCGTTCGGCACCTCCCGCGTTGTCGGGGGTCGTAGCTTTCAAGGTTATGGAGGACGCTGCTGCAAGAGCCCGGTATCGGACCTCTGAAAACTTGAGGAAGACAACGTGATCACAAGAACGATCAAGAAGTAGCAGGATATCAAAGGAAGCCATCGAAGTGAAGCCTTAACACAAACGAATCAGGCCCGCTTACTAGGGCTTGGGAAGAACGAAGGAAGCCGATCGGGGCTTCGGGAGAGTACGAAAATAGAGTTGATGGAAGTCCCAATGATGGAGAAGGGTCGCTCCCCTCCTCTTGCTCCGGAGCAAATAAAAGAAGAGGATGAGGATCGCATCAGGGAATTAGCCAGATTGTGTTACGATGAAGGGGTAACGACTGCATCGATCGATCAAAGGGAAATGGCGATAAGTGGGAGAGAAGCGACTTTTAAAGTCAACGACAGGATCGACCACACCAAAGTGGCATGGTTGAAGGAACATACTCGTTGCCTTCATATTTCGGGAATGGGCTCGGTTCCTCTCAAAGAAACTCAAAGATGATGTAATAAGGGCGTATGAAGATGAGAGGATTCATGATGGGAGCTTTGAGGTGGAAAACTTCAGAAGAGGGCGAGTGAAAATGGAAAGTCCAAATGTGGTTCCATAACTTTCCGATGCGGAAATCGGATAGGCGTCACGGGCGAGACTTAGTATAAAACCGCGCGGACGCATGGCTAACTCATATTGACTCGCAATGCAAGCATACGCAAGGGTCGCAATGATGGCGTACTCTGTAGTACCCATACTCATGCCGTCCTTGTTAATCTCGAGGGTCGCATTCGATACTCAAGTGTCGGCTGACACGCGCCTTGAGGGATTGATCTCTCGACGCTGGACAACCGCCAAGTACGGTTGAGAACCACACCCTCTTCTGCACCCTGCGGAGAGTGGGTGGTACACAGGTTCATACCTGTGGTGGCAATCGTCTCTTATTGCCCTGGAGACCAACTCTATCATCCAGGGTCTGGAAATAAGTCAAGGGGTTTGACTTTGACGGCTGTCACGGACTACAACGTCCAACCATAAAAATCAATAAGCAAAAATCCCTCAGTAAATAAACAAGCATCCCAATACCCGTACATCAAATCAGATCTTGAGACGAGGGGGAAACATAAACCCATCAGGTATGCAGATCGTGCGATACATGGTTGTCATTCTCACTGCCTTGAAAGTATGACTCATATACCAAGCTTCAAAATACTAACCTGCATAAAACACAGACACACACAATAGCCATATTGCCATACACCAATGTGGTCAACTTTACTGTTCCCAGTAACTCACACCACGCCTCAAACACGCAAGCCCCAATCATAGTTCAACTTTCCATAAACCTCATAAGTTCTTTATAATGGTCATTAAAAGAAATCCGGTTAAAACCCTCAAAGAAATATATCAAATCTCAGGATCAAGGCAACCAAGTTGAGGTACAAGTGTAAGCAAAGTTCTGTCGTGAGCAAACAAGTCGGCGATCAACCAATTGACCTGTTATCAGTGATAACAGAAAATGATACTTGTAGGATCAAGCTGAAGCTAGTCCAAATCCTGGATCGAATGCCCAAAGAAGACCTGTATCATACGACAGGTCAATGTCAAAGCTAAATCGTCAATGTATGGAGATTCAATCCCCATGATACGCTCTCACTCAAAACTCTCCTGATAACCAAGCCTAGGTCTATCTCTAAGCCAGTGCCCCCAAAAAGGTAGACCTATGGCAGAATCTTCCCATACAGAGTGGATCGCCAGAGTCGCCACCTGTCAAAATATAATCTATCTCCTCTAACCTAAGAAAATTTCGGCAGCGCTTCCCGTAGGAGAAGTGTCTTTCTAAAATTTACATCAGCCTAAATATGAAAACAAAAATAATCTTCAACCTTCCAAGGTCAAATTTTGTCAACTCCCTGAATTAGCAAAAATTTGGGCAGCACTCCCTTTAGAAAATGAGACTTCCCAAGTTTTTACTAAGTCATATATAAAAAAAATCAGACAAGTTGAACTTTGAAAAGTTAAATTTTGACTAACTCCTTAGATTTGTAGAAATTTCGGCAGCGCTTCCCGTAGAGGAAGTGGCTTACCAAGATTTATACAAGACCAAGTATAATAAAAGATATCAGAAAATGCAGAAATTGATCTAAGTAAAATAAACTTAGCTCAGAAAATGCACGAATTGAAACTAACTCCTATGGCTCTAGCACGTTGTCGGGCACATCGGTCCGGCACCTCACGTGGCAGCGCGGGACCCTCTCGGCCGCATCACGCAGGAGTTGGACCAACCTTGTCACAGACACACAAATGGAGCTTCCTTAGGCCGCTCCGGCCGAGTGCGCCAGCCATACCTCTCGCGAGCCCCTACGACAGGATAAGGCCTACGCGAGGCACAACTTACCTCCACCTTACGGGAGTTGTCACCTCCCTTTGGTGGGCATATCCCCGCAGAGCTACCAGTCCACAGTACGAAAGCTACTCGGTTGCAATCGCAGAGGTGGACCAGCCGAGGGCATTTCTCGTTCGCTGTAGCATAGGGGGTACACGCGGTAATACGCCTATCGGGCCCTCACGTGAACCGACATCTTGGGGGGCTGAAGTCCCAAGAGTGGCTCGTCGTCGGTCGACTAGGACGCATCCCGCACACCACGAGTACACCACTTTACGAACACAAAAAATAAAACACACACACACACACACATTGAACAATGCGACAACACTCCTAGTCCCTTAGCAGCCGTCCCATAACTTTCCAATGCGGAAATCGGATAGGCGTCGAGCGCGGGACTTAGTATAAAAATCGCGCGGACGCAGGATCCACTCATATCGACTAACAATGCAAACGTACGCAAGCAGTCGCAATGATGGCGTACTATGTTATGCCCATAATCGTGCGGTCCTCGTTAATCTGGAGGGTCGCATTCGACACTCAAGTGTCGGCTGACACGCTCCTTGAGGGTTAATCTCTCGACGCTGGACAACCGCCAAGCGCGGTTGAAGACCACACACCCTCTTCTGCACTCTGTGCAAAGTGAGACAAATAGGCTCTGCACGTGGGCAGATTCCTTCCCTGCAGAGTCTAGGGCTTGGGATGTCCTGGACAAGGACCTTGAATCCCGGCCTAGGACCAACGTCCGACCATGAAAATCCCTAAGAAGCAAAGGATAAAAGGGGATCTTCCTTTTCACTCAAGCCCAACTCTGGT
Source organism: Chara braunii (assembly GCA_003427395.1). Lineage (NCBI taxonomy): Eukaryota > Viridiplantae > Streptophyta > Charophyceae > Charales > Characeae > Chara > Chara braunii. The sequence continues at coordinate 206,084 of BFEA01000305.1, read as the reverse complement.
TAACCCTTGCGCACGATCACTGTAAACCGCGCGCATACCCGAGACACTTATAAATATATACATAAGGTTTATTTATATAGGACTATCACTTCTCACAGTCACAGTGGGACTCCTTTTAGCCATATACATATGTAATCGCAGACAATCACGTCCAGAGTCCGAACCACAACCATACCTGCAGTCACATCAAAGGTCCAACAAAAGTTCATGCACTACACAGGGTCAACTTCAACCATTCTCTATACTCATACCCCTTGCTTTAGCCATACAATCCTCACTCTTGTGCAACTCCCCAAAATAAGTACTCAGTACTTTTGTTAAATGGTCATTCAATAAAGTCCAGGTGAAAACACAATGAAACAATTTAAACCACAGGGCTAAAGCCTTTGGGTCGAGTGGCAGGAGTGAATTGGAGTTGAATCGTAAACCGACGAATCGGCAACCGACCTGTTATCAGTGATAACAGAAGATGATCCTCGTAGGATCGAACTGAATCTAGTCCAGATCCTGAATCAATACGATCAAGAGGACCTGTAACACAAGACAGGTCAATGCCCACGACTAAATTTATAAGTTCATGGAGAATAATCCTCATATCACAATCTCACTAAAACCATCCTAATTAACTAAGCCTAAGTCTACCCTCAAGCAGTGCCCAAAGCAAAGGTAGACCTTGGCAGAGTCTCCCCTATATAGAGTGGACTGCCAGAATCGTCACCTGTCAAAATATAATCTATCTCCTTTAAACTAAGAAAATTTCGGCAGTGCTTTCCGTAGGAAAAATGCCTTTTCAGAATTTGTATCAGCCCGAATATGAAAACAGAAATAGTCTTTGACTTTCCAAAGTTCAATTTTGTCTAACTCCCTGAATTAGCAAAAATTTGGGCAGCACTCCCTTTAGAAAAAAAGACTTTCCAGATTTTTACTAAGTCATATATAAACTTTAGACAAGTTGAACTTTCACAAGTCGAAGTTTGACGAACTCCTTGGATTTGCAAAAATTTCGGCAGCGCTTCCCGTAAAGAAAGTAGCTTACCAAAGTTTATACAAAGCCAAGTATAACAAATGATCTCAAAAAATGCAAAAATCGATCTAAGTAAGAATAAACTTAGCTGAGAAAATGCAGGAATTAAACTAACTCCTATCGCTCTAGCATGTGGCGAGCGACTAAAGGAACTACCTATCAAGCTGAAACTCAGACCATGTAGTAATCTCACTCAGCCACATGCAGGCCAACCCACAAAGGTAAGTACTCTCACCAGTCCCAAGTCAACTTAGCAAACAATAGTTCGTGTCTTCTCAGTAAGTTACCAATTTATACCCAACTTACATAAGGCGTAAAGTCAGGCCATCCAATCTTATGGAACATGCCTGCCTCAGCCATCAAGTATACACGAACAGGTTGCACAACTACTTCTCTCTTCTTTTAAGCATATGACTAAGCCGTTCATCTTAGAAGCAAACTGAGTCGCCCTGAACTGTTTAATATCCAAGATATATATACCTCTCTGAACTTAGTGTTCAAACACTAGACGTAGGACTGAGCCGTTTATCTTAGAAACAAGGCCCAGCCTGCCCAAGGTTACCTTCAGTTATACTCTTAGCTATACTTTCTTCAACTTATGATAAGCTATAGCCAGGTCATCCAATCTTATGGAACCTGTGCCTGACTAGCCTGTTCATAGATAGGATAGTAGAAAGTATAGCCAAATTTTAACCTTTTGGGTTCCAGCATGTGCGAGGCATTGGGCCAGACCATCCAATCTTATGGAACATATTTAGTCCTCTACTAGGTTCGTTTCTCTCTGATCCAACTGTGTCCCACCCTTCCCCCAGATGCAACCTTTTTCCTGAGCAAGTCTGCTTTCAGATAATCAAAAGAAACTGAAACTGAGATTTCTCACGCATTCATTTACTTAGTCTGAGTTGTATCCTGCCAGTCAAACTAAAAGTCAAAGGTAGGGGCACAATCAATATACTCAGCCAAGCATAGCAAGATATACAGATAGGGGTTATACCAGGGTATATAGAGGGAAAGCAATGGTTACCTTTCAATTCCCTGCCTTCAGAACTCCTCCTGAGTTCCGGCAGAGCTCCCGCAATCGGTAGGGCGAACCTCCCACAGAGGCCTCGATGCGGATTACGGGTTGCAATCCCGCCTGCCACCTTCCTCTCGTAACCAATAGACTAGACTGAGAGATAGAATGGCAGAGGTAGAAGCATTAAGTCTCTCAGATACAGGAGAGGTGCACTCAGACTCGCAGGAGAGAGCCTTGATACCTTCACTCGCCTGAGGGCCCCACCATGGCGGCCAACCAGTAGCCGCTCGGTCAAACTTGACTTCAAACTGTTGAATCACCCTCCTGGCGATCCCCCAGGTCGCAACACTAAACTCCCCTCTCAAGTCCAACCACTCTTTCCTATCCCGATTGCTGTTACCCAGCAACCTAAAGTATCGACGGACTCCACGGAATCCCAATAGACTATCATATGCTCGTTACTCGTGGGCAGCCGCCATGTGCCGTAGCCACCTATGGTACTAGTTTCTCCATACTGACGCGCTGCTCGACAATCCGTTGACACGTAGTATATCAGATACCGGCTGTGGCAGTTAGCTCGAAACAGCCTACGGCCACCAGCGGTAATCAACAGCAACTTACCGGATAGGGGCTCAGCGACCAGTGACCCGACAAACACCAACAACCTCCTTCGCGGACCTTCCCAGTTGCAGCACTAACCACCCTCCGCTTCTCGCGACGAGGCTGCAGTCATACGGCCTCACTTCCCGTCAAGATTCGCCTGTCGCCTTCGCCGCTCCGCCCCTTTTTTTTTTTTGCACATTCCTGCCTATCGTCCGACTAACCGGTCACCAAAGACGAATCTTCGACTGTAGTTCGAACGGGTGTGCTACTGCCGACACCTCCGAGACAACCAAACAGTCGGGACCACAACTCAACCTCTATCTGCTGCTCGCCATACATACCATTGAAAGTGGATCTTCCCCCGGGACATGACCAGGTACGTATGTCCCATCAGTTTCTTCCTCCCGGCCTTACTTTCGACCCTTTTTGCCGCTCAGTTTCTTCCTCACCCTCCGTCGCAACTCCTCGCGGCTCCATTCTTCCTATATTGCCTAACCTCTTTCCTCTCCTCCCAAACTAAACACGCCATCCGTTTCGCCTGGGGCAAAAACCCCGGAATCGATCCCTCCCTCGTTTAGACCCGGTCAGAAACGAGGGAGCTCAGACTAAGTATCTCCTCACTCCTCGCGCACCGACTTTTTCCACTAACTCTAACTTTACTAACTAGTCGGTCAAACTAACCCTGCCATGTGAATCGCCCGGGGCCATAAACCCCAAAATGGGTTTTCCCGCTCTCGTTTTCATTAAGCAACGGGTGAGACTGACACTTTTCATCCTCACCCCTTCTCACCCATCGCCATCTCTTGCGCAGTCTACTCCTCCTACTAACTCTAGATTCACTAACCTTCGGCTACGTCTGACTGCGAAATCGGGGTCGCCAGGGCAAAAAAAAACCTGGTTCAAGTCTCCCCTTATTCGTTTTCGTCAAGAAACAGATAGGATTCGTACTTTCCTCCTTCATCTCCTCGCTCCCGCCATACCCCACGCACTTACTTTCCTTACTAACTCACAATCTACTAATCTAATCCTAGAACTAACACTACATTCGGGGTCGCCCACCTTTAAACCCCCGAACTCAACTCTTTGTCCGCCCGATTCGGCTAAGAAACGGGCGAACTGTGAGTTATCCATCCTGCCATATCTCCTCTCTGCTACACGTATCCGGCGCGGAACCACGCCAGGTTCATTCCTACTGTTTTCACCTTCCCGGCGCTTTAGCGCCCGCTCGCTTGCTACGCCCACCGCCGCCTGCCTCTTACGGTCACGGTCTGCACCGACTGGTACTTCCCACGCCCGACGAAGGGTCTTCCCGTTCGCCCCCTCCTCCCTGCTGCGCATGCACCCGGCGCCAGGTCTCACCCCGGTTCACCCCTGCTCTCACTGCCTTCGCTGCCTTACCTGCTCGCAGTCGCCCGATGCCACATGACTATCTCCGCTTTCTACCTCGCTGCTCCTCTTCAGCGCCCGCCGCCTGCGTCTTGTTGCCTTGCCTTCCCGACCTCCGCGGTCCGCTCCACTGCTGCCCTGGTGCTATCAACCACTTCCTCTCTTCCTCGCTCTGGGAGTGCACCTGGTGCAGAAATGCGCCCAGGTACCCCCCCCTTCCTCCTGATACCCCGTTGCCAGCCTCCCCTGTCGCCCACTCCCCACTCGGTCCACCACTGGTTCCGCCCCCCTCTTGGTCGACCAGTGACCGCTGTAGCCAGCCCGCCGTGCGACCGCACATAACCCGAACGGCCTCTTCCAGCTGATCGACTTCGAGCGAAAACTCACCCCCTCTGCTTTCAGACAGGCAGTCTTCCCTACAGCCCGACCGATCGGTGGGCTAGGGGCACAGTTCTGATATAAAACTTAGCAATCGTGCTATAAAGTCTATATGTGGGATCAAGGGAGCTGACCCCTGTGTGGGCCTTAAGGGTAGCAACAACTACTCAGGCGAGGGTTCCAAAGCCAAGGCTCGACACAGGTCCCATATGCCTGTGGCCTCTGCTACAATGCCCGGATCCTTCCCGCCTAGGCACGGTCCCCCACTTCTCAGGTCTCAATGGACACGCCCCCGCTCAACCTCTCACATCAGACCGTGGTTGGCGGACGGTATACCCACTGCAACCCCTGTCACTCAATTTGCTTCCACTTCGTGGACTCGGCCACCCACCTGTTCGCCTGCACGCCGAACTCCTCGGCTCACATTTTCAGTGACGACATGACAGATTACGCCAGCACCCCAAACGCGCAAGGAGCCCACGGGTCAACTAAAAGAGGCGTGCGCTCAAGGCCCTTGACCGTTGCAACGACCCCCAAACCCAGCGTCGCGCTGAGTCAAGAGCACTGGAGTACCCCCAAAAAGGAATTTTTAGAAAGCTTTAATCGTCGGGAGGTGGCGACTGAGGGAAGCGAAAGCGTTAGCTCCCTTCCTAACGCCGCCGTCGGCAAAAGCAGGGGGAACAGCCCCGCCGGACCCTCGCCCCCTCGGTCCCTTCACGCCACCCTGATGTACCCCCGTCGTCTCCACTCGATCTCGATCCCTGAATCTCCGTGACGAAAGTCTGATATTGTAACCGATAGCGCTGGGCCCCAGGCTGGGTCTAGCTCTGACAGAAGCCTAAATAAATGGGTACTTCGCGACGCGCCAATCTATCGAAACGTTTTAGCCCCACACATCGGCTTATCGACCGAATTGTCGACCACCAACCTCCACGTCTACCGCGCAACTATACCGAATCATGCCGCCGTCGACGTCGTCCTCCATACGTACACATAGGTCACAGGCAAGCACATCAATCAGACAAAACATAATTTTTTTAATCCTGACCTAATCAGAAAGAATACTGCTGGCGTTCACGCCAACTCTTCAACAAATATAAAGATCATGCGCGCTTTGAACCTGCGCGCCCACACACTCTTTATTCTAGTCAACCATCCGGCTATCGTAACCACGCAGCCGCAGCCGCGCCTCGCGCGGTATACTTAACTTTAAGCCAAACTCATTTTTTCTGTCATTTGCAAAAACTAGGGCGGATACCCTTGTAAGGGTATTCGCGCCGACAACGTGACGAACAACTAAAGCAACTACCTATCAACTGAAACTCAGACTAAGTAGTAGCCTTACTCAGTCACATGCAGGCCAAACCACAAAGGTAAGTACTCTCTCCATCCCAAGGTCAACCTTATCAAACAATAGTTCGTAGTTTTTGAGTGATTTATCCCTTTACACCCAGCTTACATAAGGCATAAAGCTAGACCACCCAAACTTATGGAACATGTCTAGCTCAGCCATGGAGTATACATAAACACAGGGCACAACAACTTTTCTCTTATTTGGGCATATGACTAGGCCACCCTAGTCGCCCTGAACTGTTTAAGTATCTCAACTTTATATAATTATCTGCACTTAGTCTTTTGAGGTAGCATATAACTGAACCGATCAACTTAGATCGAGGTCCAGCCTGCCCCTTCGTACCACAAGTTTATTCTTAATTAGTACTCTCTTCAGTTGGTGACAAGTTATAGTCAGACCACCAAAACTTATGAAACCCTGTCTGACCAGCCTGTTCATAGATAGAATAATAGTAAAGTATAGCCAAGTTATATCCTTTTGGTTTCAACATGTGCGTGGTGTTGGACCAAGGCCACCCAAACTTATGGGAATATGTCTGGTCCTCAACCTGGTTTATTCTCTTAAAACCAAAGCAGAAAGAGGCCGAGCCACAAAAACTTATGAAACATGCTCAGACCTCCTCGTTCAGAAACTAAAGAAACTGAAAGAAACCCAAGGTAAACAAGGCGACCAAGCCACCCAAACTTATGGAACATGCTTGGTCCCGAAAAAGTCAATCACAGTCAGCCCTCGCAAGTCAAAGCAACCAGACCACCCAAACTTATGGGAACCTGTCTGGTCCTTCAGGCAATCCAAGATAAACATAGCACTGGGCCCTCCAAACTTATGGAGACTCTCCTAGCCTCTGGTTGACCCAGTCAAACGCAAGCAATATTGCCTTTCTCCCATCCTTCCCCTAGATGCAAATCCCACAATCTGCTTTCAGTCAAACAAAAAAAATTGAAATGAAATTTGCACAATCATCCCTTTACTTAGTCTGAATTGTGTCCTGAAAGTTAAACTGAAAGTAAAAAATAGGGGGACAGGCAACATACTCAGTCAAACATAGTAATGAATACAAGTAGCGGTTATACTGGGTTTATAGAAGGAAAACAATGATTACCTCTCAGTTCCTGCCTCCAAAACTCCTCCTGAGTTCCGACAGAGCTCCCTCCCCACAGAGTTTTGCTGCGGTCCTACGGGTTGCGATCCCGCCTGCCGCCTTCCTCTCGTAACCAGGGTTAGACTGAGATTGAGAAGGATGGAATGAGGGGTTTCAGACTCTCGAGATACAGGAGGAGGACAAACTCAACTCCCAGGAGAGGGCCTTGATACCTTCACTCGCTCGAGGGTCCCGCAATGATGACCAACATATGCAACCGTTGGTCAACTGAAGTCAAACTGCTGCCTGTTGACTCCATGACGACCCTTCAATTCACAGTGACACTCACCTACTCAGCGCTAGATCAGTCCCTCATACCATAGTGTTTCTCCTCAACCAGACTGCCGCAACATAGGATTCAATAGTACCGTGATAGTGTGCTAACAATGACGTACCACGCCATACGCCGCTTGGCAAAAAACCCATAAACTTAGTCAACGCAAGATCTCACTGACGCATGACGTAACTTAGGCACCAACGCAGTGCTATTCAACACATGCGATGAACTGTCTTCAAGTTGCGCAGTGATACACAATAGTTCGTTGTTTTGATGACTGTAGCAGTAACACGTCTTCTGGCCCTCCAACTGCAGCTCCGGATTATCACCAGTGGCCGTGGGACTCCCAAATATCTATCTGCAACTCATTCATCTCATACGGGATGATAACCACGGTCACCAATATGCTCCTACCGATAATGTGATCGAGTCTCCGTCAGCAGGTAAGTGAGCCGTTTCATTTCTCCGTACTTCAACTGGCAAGATAAACGGTTTATCAACTCAGAGGAAAGTCCCGCCTTTACTACTCTTCTCAGCGAAAAGGTTGGCAGTCTGACCCCTGGAGAAGCTTTCTCAGAGCAAATATACCCCTTGTGCTACTACGAGCGACCCTTACCGCAAGGGCACACCGCACAGTTCACCTACGAGGGGATCCTACCTATCAATACGACGAGCCGTCTTCCATTCACCCTTGCAGACAGCAACGGAAGTCGCTACTATAATCAACTACGACAGAAAGAAGTTCGTCGTTGCTTCACCCGACGGACTCCCTCACGCTGTTTTCCCCGTCCGCCGCGCTCCCACTTACACAACTCCTACAAGCCGTAGCAGCTCACCGACAATCAGGTAAGTTTCCAACCTCGTGGTCGTCCTCACTCTACTTCCATAGATAGGTAAGGCAGAACCGAAAGAATGTTCCGTTAAACTGCGTTTGGTACATCGTTCAGACAAGCTTCAAGTTCTCGATGTCCACTAGGATAGTAAGTACGAAGGTAAGCAACTTGATTACGGTATCCTGATTGCGGCAAGTGCGACCGACGATGGACCTATGGGCCGCCTTACCAATCAAGTCGATTTGACGAGTACACTGGCATCCTCCGTTGCTTATCAAACTCACGAAACGAGTCTGAATCTTCGACTAAAAAGCAGCAAAATACATTCTCACCTTTCCTCGTTCGTTCGCATAAATTCGGGATGAATTTTTCGCTAGAATGCGGAAAGATTCATCCGAAATGTCGAAGCGTTTCTCTCGCACACAGCCTTTTTCTTTCCTACCTTGCTACACAACACTGTAACGCACAAACTAACGACTTTATCTAACTCGCCCTACCTAAAAACCCCAATCTAATGCTTTCTCCCATTAGATTCCATTGAGAAACGAGTCCACTCGTGGTTAATGGACCCCAGAAAATTCGCCGAACTGAATAGCGAAGCTTGTAAATGAAATGTTAGTGAATTCGTGGTTTTTAAACCTCAATTCGTGCTTTGTATTCATGAAGACGAAATTCATTTTTGCGAATTCATGGTTTTTTAAACCCGAAATGTCCATTAACATGATGGACAACTCTCTAAAGCCAACCTAGTGTTCTTCGAAATTGTATCCAGGTGGACGTTCGAGATTTTCGCTATATAAATCGCACTTCGGGATTTCGGGATTTTACTTAGATGTTTCTCGAAATTATATCCAGGCCTACGTTCGGGGTTTCGTTACCGAAATCGCACTTCGGGATTTCGGGATTTTACTTGGTCATTTCTCGAAGTTATATTCGCACGTGCGTTCGGGATTTTGCTACCAAAATCACACTTCGGGATTTCGGGATTTTACATAGTCGTTTCTCAAAAAATTATATCCGAACGTATGCTCGGGATTTTCGCTACTGAAATCGCACTTTGGGATTTCGGGATCTTACTTAGCCGTTTCTCGAAATTACATCCACGCATGTGTTCATGATTTTGCTACCGAAATCGCACTTCGGGATTTTACTTGGTCATTTCTCGAAGTTATATCCGCACGTGCGTTCAGGATTTCGCTATTGAAATCGCACTTCGGGATTTTGGGATTTTACTTAGCCATTTCTCGAAGTTATATCCGAACATGCGTCGGGATTTCGCTACCGAAATCACACTTCAAGATTTTGGGATTTTACTTGGCCGTTTCTCGAAGTCATATTCGCACGTGCGTTCGGGATTTCGCTACCGAAATCTCACTTCGGGATTTCGGGATTTTACTTAGTCATTTCTCGAAATTATATCCAGGCGTATACTCGGGATTTCGCTACTGAAATCGCACTTTGGGATTTCAGGATTTTACTTAGTCATTTCTCGAAATTATATTCGCACGCGCGTTCGGGATTTTGCTACCGAAATCGCACTTCAGAATTTCGGGATTTTACTTAGTCCTTTCTCGAAATTATATCTGAACATACGTTCGGGATTTCACTTAGCCATTTCTTGAAGTTATATCCGCACGTGCGTCGGGTTTTCGCTACCGAAATCACACTTCAGGATTTCGGGATTTTACTAGACGTTTCTCGAAGTTATATTCGCACGTGCATTCGAGATTTCACTACCGAAATCGCACTTCGGGATTTCGGGACTTAACTTAGTCATTTCTCGAGGTTATATCCGCATGTGCATTTGGGATTTTGCTACTGAAATCGCACTTCGGGATTTTGGGATTTTACTTAGGCGTTTCTCAAAATTATATCCAACTGCACAATCGCCACTACTCAGCACAATCGCCACCGCTCGGTGTTTCGCTAGCGAAAAGCACTTCGGGATTTTCGAGATTCACTTAGTTAAATCCTAATGTTTTATCCCCCTGCGATTCGGTGTTTCGTCACCGAAACATACTTCGGGATTTTCGAGGTTTCCTTAGCTCTATCCCACTATTAGACCCCCCACAAATTTGGTGTTTCGTTACCGAAACACACTTCGGGGTTTTCGGGATTTACCTAGTTGTATTCCGATGTTATATCCCCCTAAGATTCAGTGTTTTGTTACCGAAACACACTTCGGGATTTTCGGGGTTTCCTTAGTTGTATCCCATTGTTAGACCCCCCACAAATTCAACGTTTTGTTGTCGAAACATACTTTTGGGTTTTCGGGATTTACTTAGTTGTATTCCGATGTTATATCCCCATAAGATTCGGTGCTTCGTTACCGAAACACACTTCGGGATTTTCGGTATTCGCTTTGTTAAATTCCAATGTTATATCATCCTAAGATTCGGTGTTTCGCCAGTGAAATGCACTTCGGGATTTTCGGGATTCACTTAGTTAAATCCTAATGTTATATCCCCCTGAGATTCGGTGTTTCGTTACCGAAACACACTTCGGGATTTTCGGGGTTTCCTTAGTTCTATCCCACTATTAGACCCCCTACAAATTCGGTGTTTCGTTACCAAAACACACTTTGGGGTTTTTGGGATTTACTTAGTTATATTCCAATGTTGTATCCCCCTAAGATTCGGTGTTTAGTTACCGAAAAACACTTATGGATTTTCGGGATTCACTTTGTTAAATTCCAATGTTATATCCCCCTAAGATTCGGTGTTTCGCTAGAGAAACGCACTTCGGGATTTTTGGGATTCACTTAGTTAAATCCTAATGTTATATCCCTCTGAGATTCGGTGTTTCGTCACCGAAACACACTTCGGGATTTTCGGGGTTCCCTTAGCTGTATCCCACTTTAGACCCCCCACAAATTCCGTGTTTCGTTACCGAAACACACTTCGGGGTTTTGGGGATTTACTTAGTTGTATTCCGATATTATATCCCCGTGAGATTCCGTGTTTCGTTACCGAAACACAGTTCGGGATTCACTTTGTTAAATTCCTCCCCCTAAGATTCGGTGTTTCGCTAGCGAAACGCACTTTGGGATATGCATGATTCACTTAGTTAAATCCTAATGTTATATCCCCCTGAGATTCGGTGTTTCGGTACCGAAACACACTTCGGGATTTTCGGGGTTTCCTTAGTTGTATCCCACTATTACACCCCCCACAAATTCGGTTTTTCGGCGTTTACTTAGTTGTATTCCGATGTCATATCCCCCCTTAAGATTCGGTGTTTCGTTAACGAAACACACTTCGGGATTTTCGGGGTTTCCTTAGCTGTATCCTAGTGTTAGACCCCCCACAAATTCAGTGTTTCGTTATCGAAACACACTTTGGGGTTTTCGGGATTTACTGTGTTATATTCCGATGTTATATCCCCATAAGATTCGGTGTTTCGTTACCGAAACACATTTCGGGATTTTCGGGATTCACTTTGTTAAATTCCAATGTTATATCCCCTTAGGATTCGGTGTTTCGCTAGCTAAACGCACTTCGGGATTTTCGGGATTCACTAAGTTAAATCCTAATGCTATATCCCCTTGAGATTCGGTGTTTCGTTACCGAAACACACTTCGGGATTTTCAGGGTTTCCTTAGTTGTATCCCACTATTAGACCTCCCACAAATTCGGTGTTTCGTTACCGAAACACACTTCGGGGTTTTCGGGATTTACTTAGTTGTATTCCGATGCCATATCCCCCTAAGATTCGGTGTTTCGTTAACGAAACACACTGGGGGTTTAGGGGGAAGGAAGTGGACGTAGTGGCAAAGGAAAAGTTTGGTGCTGTGGCAGGTTGGGCAGATCACCTCTCTCTCTCTCTCTCTCTCTCTCTCTCTCTCTCTCTCTCTCTCTCTCTATCTATCTCTCTATCTATCTATCTATCTATCTATCTCTGTCTCTGTCTCTGTCTCTGTCTGTCTCTCTCTCTATCTATCTATCTATTCATCTGTGTGCGTGTGTGTGTGTGTGTATGTGTGTGTGTGTATGTGTATGTGACAAATCTAAAACACCGGAATAAAAAATGTGTCTTCGCTGTTAACTTTTTTTTTCATATTTTGTCTCTGTATGCGCGTGTATGTGAATGTCGTTTGCGATAGTGATGTAAGTTGTCAACTGCCAAGCAAGAACCTGTCACACAAAATGTCATGACTTCTCGTGTGAAGGTGAGTTGCATTATGCCTTGGAGGCATCTATAATGTCAGCAACCTATTATCTTATTACGCTTAATCAATGTGCTTAATGTCAGAATGATTCATTTAAGGGTGTTCAGATCTTAACCATGCAATGTATTCAGTCCTCACTTTTCATTTTCGGTGTCTTTTTCTGTATTTTTCTTTTGCAGGTTTTGTTTCAGATAAAATCAATGTTCCTCATCAATGTTTCGAGATATTTCCGGACGGTAAGATCCGTACTACTGTATGACCTTCCACTTTTTCATGATTCTCTTAAAAAAAAGGAAAACAATGTATATTACTAAGCTATTGGCGGGGCCGCCCGGGACACCTTGTTTTCCAGGGCGGCCCGGCCGTGCAAGGGCATAGAAAGAAAAAACCCCAAAAAACACTAGTTATGCGGAAATATAAACTGAACAACTTTTGTCTCAGGGTCATATCCAAATTCTTTATCAAATTTAAAATAAGAAATAAAAAGTAAAAAAATATATATTTTTTGTAATTTTATCACGGTTACGCCAGACTTGGATATCAGACCAGCCCAGACGTCTGGATCGTAACCATGATTTTTATTATACATATATATTTTTTGGCCCGGCTGGGCAAGTGGTCATGGGCCACTCTGGTAGCCTATGTATATTATCATTTTGGTGCTATTTGTCTAACTTTAATATGTTTGTGAAACACTAGAACGTAGTAGTCAGATTTTTTTGCACCTAATAGATTGAGTAGTATGAAACAAGTCTATCATGTTCTCTTTGAAAGACTGATTTGTTCATATTCTTTTTTTTCTCCGTACTTTGTCTTGATGTATGTGGCAGGTGTCCCGACTTCAGCATCAATAGAAACTTTGTGATGTCGTGCTTCACAGATGCCTGAGGGACGAGAGGTTGACGAGCATAGATGAAAATAAACATCTCCATTGCAATTCACAGTCATGAGGGGGGTTGCAAGAGGAGCTCAAGGTGACCTTTGAGGAAAAGAAGAGTATGGTCAAATACCCTAGCTTATAGGAGGACTGTGGCAGTAAGTTGTAAGGGGCCTGCTGTTTTTCGGGGTTCTACATTCAGTCAAATTACCTTCACTTATTTCTTTCTTTTTTTTATCTTTTTTTTAAGGCAATGTGGAAGTTGGTTGTTGAAAAACACATTGATCGTGCATATAGCGACAGTACTCGTTGCTAAGGCTAGCTTTGTAGGAGGTTTTCGCCTTTTGTTTTTGTTTTCACCTTTCTTTTTGTTTCGCTGTGGATATCTTTTTTTTTTTTGTTACCTAGTTCAAACCCAATCATTGCAGTCAGGGCCCAACTTGGTCGGTCTGCCTTGATCAGCCCATATCTACAGATAATGATGTAAGGGTACACGTGGTTAACCAGGGGTGTTATTTTCGACGAATTTTACACCGAATTGCACTGAAACTGTCATATTGTTCTGATTTTTTTGCTTTTTTTTTCTTTTTTCTTTTTCTGTGATATATTTGTGCTTTAGGGTACGTCATGTGTGCAGTTTTGACACGTTTAGATCAATAATGAAAAAGTTGGCATTTTGTTGCATTCGTTGGACGCTTCATTTTGACTCGGACAGTGTCTTTGTGTTAGGGTTTCATAGTGTTTTTTTTCTTTTTTTTTTTGTTTTTTTTTGCCTGTTTCCTTTTTTTTGATGTTCGTACAATGGTCTCATATCGTTTGTTTTTAAAAATTTTGATGAAATTTGCACCACAATTGCCAACGAAAATGACGAATATTTGGGCCCCCGTTAACCGTCTCTCTGTAAGGGATGTTGGTCCCGGTTCCAAGCATATCATAATTTGGTTTTCTTAGGGTAATCACCGCAGCAAAGACTTGTTCACATTCGTTGACTCTCTCCTTCTCTCTCTCTCTCTTTCTCTCTCTCTGTCCTTTTTTTTTTTTTTTTTTGTCACATACACACACACACACACATACATTGAGAGTAGTTTTTTATTTGCTACAGACACTGGTTGAGACGTGGTTGTTGAAGACATCGCTAAAACAATCATTCCTGTTGCTGCAAGTAATGTTGAGATAAGAGATGTTGCAGACACTTCTTTCCAACCTCAGCTGATTGACACTAACCGAATTTCGTGTTTTCAAAATTGTTCAAGTTTTTTATTTTGAGTTTTTCGTGTGTTTTTCCTCCCCCCGCCCACCAAATCTTCGAGTTTTTTTATTTTTTTTCGTTTAATATTTTCGATTTTTTTTTTTTTTTTTTTTTTTTTTTTTTTTTTTTTTTTTTTTTTTTTTAGCTGTTTGATCAAGTTTTTCATCTTGAGTTGTTTGTGTGTTTTTCCTCTCACTCCCCCCAAATCTTGGAGCCTTTTTTTTTTCCGTTTAATCTTTTCTAATAAATTAATCTGGATATAAAATTGGAATACAACTAAGTAAATCCTGAAAACCCCGAAGTGTGTTTTGGTAGCGAAACACCGAATTTGTGGGGGGTCTAACAGTGGGATACAACCTGTGTAGCATCGTGTTCGGGTTTGGTGACCGAACCCGAACGTTCAGGACCGAACGCGAACAAGCACCAGAAGTTTCCGCACGCGAACGTAAAAATATTTAAGAAAATAATAATCAAGTTCTCAAAAAAATCAGAAAAAATATATGTGATGTAAAATAATAATACAAACAACTTTGCGTAACCAAACTCGAGTTAAAAATAAAAAACCCAAAAAGAAGTTTTTTTTTTTTTTTTTGAATATGTTCGATCGAACACGTTCGGGTGGCGTTCGGCCGAACACCCGAATATGTTCGGACGTTCGGAAAAGCTCTGAACATGTTCGGTGTGCTACACAGGATACAACTAAGGAAATCCCGAAAATCCTGAAGTCTGTTTCGGTAACGAAACACTGAATCTCAGGGGGATATGACATTAGGATCTAACTGAGTATATCACGAAAATCCCGAAGGGCGTTTCCATAAGGAAACACCGAATTTTAGGGGGATATGACATTGGAATTTAATAAAGTAAATCTCGAAAACCCCGAAGTATGTTTCGGTAACGAAACACCGAATTTATGGGGGGTCTACAGTGGGATACATCTAAGGAAACCCCGAATATCCCGAAGTGTGTTTCGATAACGAAACACCGAATCTCAGGGGGATATGACATTAGGATTTAACTAAGTAAATCCTGCAAATCCCGAAGTGCGTTTCGCTAGCGAAACACCGAATCTTAGGGGGATATGACATTGGAATTTAACAAAGTAAATGCAGAAAACCCCGAAGTATGTTTCGGTAACGAAACACCGAATTTGTGGGAGGTCTAATAGTGCGATACAACTAAGGAAACCCCGAAAATCCCGAAGTGTGTTTCGGTAACGAAACACCGAATCTTATGGGGATATAACATCGGAATACAACTAAGTAAATCCCGAAAACCACGAAGTGTGTTTCAGTAACGAGACACTGAATTTGGGGGCGTCCTAACAATGGAATACAGCTAAGGAAACCCTGAAAATCTCGAAGTGTGTCTCGGTAACGAAACACCGAATCTCAGGGGGATATAACGTTAGGATTTAACTAAGTGAATCACGAAAATCCCGAAGTGCGTTTCGCTAGCGAAACACCGAATCCACCTAGATATAAAAACTCAAAAACGACTAAGTAAAACCCGAAGTATATGATCACTCAATGAATATGTTTACCTTCGGTCTACCACATATAAGACTCTATTCGTTATATATTCGGTGAAAAGTATAAGGTCCATTAACCTTTTGTCAACGAGTCTGGCACAGACCATCGACCTCAGACATGGCTATCTCCCCAGTACCTCCGCGCAGCCTATGAACCTTATAGCTCCAAATCTATTGCTCCATTGCCCAATCCGACACCGCCAGTCAACTCGCGACGCCCCAACCCCCCCATTCAGAGCTTTATTTCAACGAAATCGGTCAAGGAATGACCGAGATATGATAACTTTTGCTCCCTCCCATTTCTGTTTCTGCCATCTCCCGCGCACTAACTTTTCTACTAATCTCTCTCTCTACTACCTTATTGCTAAAACTAACCTCACCTTCGAAGTGGCCCACCATCATAAGCCCCAAAACGACTCTTCCCTCCCTCGATTTGGTCGGGGATCGAGGGGGATATCCTTTCTTCCTCCCTGTCTCGCTTGCTCCGCCATAGCCCACCCCCTCTTCTTTACATGCACCTGGTGGGTACGTCGTCCACATTCATTCCAATTTTTCACAGCCCTTTCTTTGCTGCCGGTCGCTCCCCGTCTGTGCCTGGATACAGCCACGCCTCTGCTGCGCCCGGCCACACTCCGTCTCATTCTCGCACTGCCACCCGTTCGCTAGCGGCCCGCTGCCTATCTCCCCTGCTATTGCTAACTCAGCTCCCGCCGCTCGTCTGCCTCCCTGCACAGTCTCAGCGCCCGTCGCCCGCCTTGCCTTACTACTCGTCGCCCGCTGCGCTACTTGCCTGTCCGCTGCTTGGCGCTGTCCGGTCGGACCCACCATCCGCTGCTCAGAACTATGTCGTCGGTCCCCCCCCCCCCCCAGCGACACTGAGCAGGTACTACTGATCCCCATAGGGCGACGGGACCGGAGGGGAGGCGCAGTAACCGGCCCATCGAAGAAGTTCGACCCCGATGCTACCGGCTGACCCCTGGTTGGTACCACCCACCGATCATAGCAGGTAAAGCACCTGCTGGTGGGCGCAGCTCCCACATATTCCTTTGTTGGAGGCTAGAGCACGGATGTGGCTGCTACACGGTTTCCCCACAATCTGCAGTTTATCGCTGTACCGCTACGGCCTCTTCACAACGCCCCGGGCTGCTTCGCCCCTCTGCGCCCGGGCACAGGTCACCAGTTTTTGTGTCCCAACGGACACGCTCATACACAAACCTCCCATGGCAATCGGCGGATGGCGGACCGTACACCCGCAACGACCCCGTCGCCCAAGTCTTCTCCCGTGTTGTGGCCAAAGCGCCCTCCGTGCCCTGGCGTTGACCTAAGAACAAACCACCACGCTAAAACCTTAGAAAACAATAAAAATTTATAAAATAAATGAATAACAAAAATAAGATTAGACGTCGCGTGTCCATGCTGGCTCATGACGCCGCGCACACTCATGCCGCGCACATCCGTGCCGCGCGTGGTTGCACCTTGCCACCGATACCCCGCGCGTGTCGCTCACCTCGGCGAGGGCCTAATCTTCCTTCCGTACTCTCGTCGTCGAGTTGTCGGGGCTGCACCAGTGCAACTTGCAGAAAACACGCCAAGGGTATTTGGTACGATAACGTGGTTGATTAACAAAGGGCAAGACAAAATTACGTTAGGCTCGACGAGATATGTATTTGTCTTCAAGCCATGGTTGACGCGGGCACAACTAAGGGAGCAGCGGAAAAGAGAGAATGAAGCAAACTTTTGGGTGGTGGCAGTGCAGGTTCCGATTGACGCCATGCTATACCTGGAAGCCCAGGTGCAGAAGGCAATCGGGACGGTGCTCGTGGCGCACCCTCCCGAACCAGACAGAATCAAACCCTCACTTATCAACCTGAAGTTTGATATCGACCCTGAGGCAGGTCAAAATATGAAGGACAAAATCTCGGTAATTCCGTACGACGGAGATACGGTGACGGTTAGTTTGGCTTCATCAGATACTCCGAGGTGTGGAAGATGTAGAACCTTTTTTCACTCGAACGATCAATGCAGGAGGAATCAACGTCAATCCCAAGATGGATCCCCGAATTTGGCACTAGGAACTCAAGGAACACACCAGGAAGCAAGGCGAGAATACCAGGGGCCCCTCGGTCCAAGGTCAAGTGCATCAGGAGGTATACAAGGAGCGTCGCTAGTGCCTCAACCAAGCGGCATGGAGGCAAGCCACATGAATCCGATGTTCTCTCCAGGAAGACTTAGGGGCGTTCCCTACAAAAATCTGGAGCAAAGGGGTCTACCGCTAGGTGTCCAGAACATCTACTCGGCATTTGTTCCATGGATGGCGCAGGGCACAAGCGGCCAATTTGGGATATCATGTGGATTGGATATGCACCAAGGTATGCAAGGGGGCATGTACGGTCCAATGGGGGGCGCAAGACAAGGGCTATTCCGGAAACAACAAGCAGGATACGAAACTCCGAAGTCTAGGAACAGGGAGGCGTCGAGGGTTCAAGAAGGAGGTCAAGACATATCAAGGAACAGTCAGGGCAATGAGGAGAATAATAGAAGATTGCGGAGTGACGAGGTGAGATTGGAACCAGAAGGGGGACAGCTAGGAAGAAGGCTGCATGGGCAAGGTTCGCTCATATCGGAGGCAAAAGGATCAACAAGCCGAACGCAGGGGAACCAAAGAGGTGATCATACTCCGGGTAAACAACGACGCCTGAGCAGGGAAGGGAGTGTCTCATTGAATCAAGAGTTGTGGAAAGAAAGGTCAAGCTCTTCGCAATTAGATGCTTCCCAAGGTTCCCGTGAGATCGGGATTCCAGGGACAAAGACAACCTGGAGACGGATACAAGTCGTCGTGAATAAAGGCCAACAAGACAACATCGAGGCGAAGATTTTGCCGTTTTTCTGCACGATTTTGAGGAATGAGTTATGGTTCATAGGTTGGGCCTCTACAGATGGAGTAACGAACCTAATCACGGTAACGTCGCGGGAGTCGCCGATGCCGACAACGATGGCCACATTGGTTCAGACGGCCATACGAGACAAGTTTCCATTTGGAATGATCCCGAAGATATTAATGCCAAGACTGTTGGTGGACAACCCGGAAAATGGCAAGAAGACCAAGTTCTTTATTCCTATCATGGACTTCCACGCGCGCGCGTGCGAGAGAGAGAGAGAGAGAGAGAGAGAGAGAGAGAGAGAGAGAGAGAGAGAGAGAGAGAGAGAGAGAGTATGGATAACTGCAAATCCTGGAACAGGAAGGATGACGACTACTTTCGATGTCGTGGATCACAGAAAAGAAGAAACAGGATCTCCGGAGGATAAAAATTTCCCCCAGTTGATCTGCCAAATTTTTGACAGACATGGAAGCGAAGTTACCAAAAAACAAAAAGTTGCAGTCTCAGTTTATGCGTTCGTGCCTCACTGCCAGCTGGCTGACAAGGTCATCGAGTAGGCCATAAGGCCTGGGTCTTACACAGGAAACTCACTCCATCCAACAGAGTGTGGAGGGAGGTGGGAATGGATAAGCTCAAAGTCTCTTCGTGGAATGTGAGGGGATTGGGGGATACAGGAGGGAGGTGTAAGAAAGAGAGGCTGAAGAGTTGGATCCATGAGACCAAGGCACAAGTAGTGTGCTTACAGGAAACTAAGCTGAGTGAAGAGAAGATAGACGCGTTAGGGAGTTGGTGGAACGGGCCCCAACTATGGTTCCCTGCTCAAGGCTCAATGGGAGGAGTAGGCATTCTAATACACAAAAGTCTAGAGGCAGTAATTGTTGACTTTTACGCAGACTTGTGGGGACGATGGGCATGGGTAAAGTTAGAGTATGGGTCCTCAAAATGGTTAATTGTAACTGTCTATACCCCGACGGACCAGCAAGAGAAAATAATTTTTATTGAGGAATTAGTACATATTATTCCAGACTGCGATCGAACTATAGCGGTAGGAGATTGGCATCTCACATTGGACGACCCGGAAGGTAGTTATCAGGCGACACCTGATAAGGAGGTCTTGCTTAGTGTAATGGCAAACCTAGATTTAATCGATCCTTTCATATTAAACAATCTCGATCAGCAGGGCTTTACCGGGTTTTCTTACCCAAGACCAGGCATAGGTGTTATTAGTAGAAGGTTGGACTTCTTCCTCATCAAGTCCGGAATGTGGGATTTTATTAATAATATTAAAGTGGACACTCAGTCTTCGTCTGATCACAAACCGATCAGCTTGGCACTACAAACGGGATCAGCCACAAGAGGTAAGGGTTTCTTCCATTTAAATACACAGAACCTAGATGATCCGGGGTTGAGGGGCTGGATGGAAAGATTTTGAAGTGACTTGCAGGAAACAAAGCCACAGTATGACTCTCTAGCAAGATGGTGGGACTTCGGAGTGACCATATTCTCCAACCTGTTGAACGTTTTTTTGCGGATTTTGGCGCATAAGAAGAAAAGGCAGGAGGAAAGGATGAAGAGAAGCATAGAGTGCGGAAAAGAGAATGGAATAACACCCAGTCTCAAGATTGGTATGAGGAAGGGAATGAGCAAGGTTGATAAAAGAGTGAGACGAGGCTCATGTACGTAAGTCGGAGGTCTGGGCAGAGAGGCTGAAGGTGAAGGGAGTGGTGGTATATGACAGAATGACGCGATAATCATTCTTAAAGTTGCTACCTTTGAAGTCGCCAATCTTAATGCTGGAGCTAAAACACCCGTTTGACAGTGAAGGGAGAGTCGTCAAAGAACTAATAAAGCTTTGTTCATACGCAACAATGTACTATAAAGACATCCTGACCTCACAAACACAAGGAGCGGCAGTCGCGTTGGAGTTACAGGAGGGGAACAGACACTGGGAAAAAACATTTATAAAGTTGTCTCAAGTAGGCAGATTGGATTTGGACCGGTCAGTGACTGTACAAGAAGTCAAGGAAGCACTGAAGGCAATGGCCAAAGGCAAGGCACCGGGCTGCGATGGATTGCCAACAAAATTATATGCCGAACTATGGAAAATAATAAAAGCAGATCTGGTGGAGATTTACAATCAGGTGCTGACAGGCGGGAGACTCGCAACCAGTATGTGCAAAGGCGTCATCTCGGTACTGTTCAAAAAAGGAGAAAGGTCGAAAATCAGGAATTGGAGACCGGTGTCATTATTGAATGTCTCATACAAGATATTGACAAAAGTTTTGGCAAGGAGGCTCGGTCGCTATCTACCGGATCTCGTGAAGTCGGACCAGGCAGCTTTTGTAAGGGGAAGATCAATTTTTGACAACATAGTCACAACCATTGAGACTCTGGAACTGGTACAAAGAGAATACCTGAACATATCAGTCCTCCTGCTCAACCTAGAAAAAACATACGACAGAGTCAACTGGTCATACGTGCTGACCACACTCAAGTAGATGGTGTTTGGAGCGAATTTTATCAAGTGGGGGAAGACGTTGTATGTGTTCTCAACAACAACAGTGATGATTAATGACCGACTCTCAGAGGAGCTTCCTCAGACCAGATCATTGAGGCAGGGATGCCCCTTAGCTCCTTTGTTGTTTGCGCTGCAGTTTGAAGTCGTCCTAAACAACATAAGAGATAATCCGCAGATTAGGGGAATGCCAGTTGCAACATCGTCATACAAGGTGAAGGCATTGGCAAACGACTTATTTGCGATTTCAGAGTATACACAGGAGTCAATGAGAGCATTGAAGGAGTACTTAGACGACAATTGTGAGTTATCAGAGGCTGGAATCAACTGACACAAATCTGTTTTTTTACTGCTAGAACAATTCCAACAAGTGGTAAAATGGGGAATGACGAAAGTAGAAAAAGATGACTCACAAAGGTTTCTAGAGGAACAGATCTCATTGATGGACTGTGCGGCAGCTCAAGACGGTGTGCTACTTCAAAAAGCTCTGCAACGAATCACGATATGGGGCAAGGCCCTACACATGTCAATTTTCGGGAGATCAATGGTTATGAACAGTGCACTGTTTGTGCTATTATGGTTCGTATGGGCAGTCAGGAAAATAGGACTCTGCACATATAAGCTAATAAGGAGGAGGGCTGCAAGGTTTATTTGGAAACTCTTTTCCGGAGATCAGAATTCCTTCATCTCAAATGTGGCATGGGAAATGCTTTGTCTACCAAGAGAGGAAGGAGGACTGGGTCTGACAGACCCACAGAAGCATAATGAGGCAATGTTAGTCAAATGGATTGTACGTGCATGCCTAGAAAACCCACCTCCGGACTGGGTACTGTTGGCTGAAAGAACACTAGCAGCAGAATGAAATCTCCCAAGACCGGAGGATATTTGGACGTGCATGCTGCTCTACTCGTACCAACGCAGAGGAGTTAAGTCCCCTCTTTGGGCTGCTGGTTCCATTTCAAGAATATCCTTTTACCGCCTGACTGTAACTGTTTGAGTTCCCAGAGGCTGCGCCCCTGCTCCTCTTATTGAGTATACCAGGTCCTTGGCAGGTCCACCGAATCCGAAGACAGTGAAGTTTTCCATTCCATCGGAATAGGTTCAATTACTACTGTTAGCTTTTCCGGTACATCCCTTAGTTGTCCCAACTTTGATTTCACTTCCTCGCTTTACAACCAATTCTCTGCAAAACTGTCCCAAATATCCCTGATCCTAAGTTCACCCTTCTCTATCCATGATCTTCCTAAGCTCATGTTTTGAGTGTCTGCCTTGAGCCATGGGCCGTTTGCTATTATGATATTTGGGTTATCAAATATGGGCTGAGCCAACACTTCGGCCTTCGTTGTAGGAGCAACCGACACGTTCGGACTCAGAGCCAGAGTCTCAACCAAGTTTGGGCAGGACTTTGTCCCAAGTCAGAGTGATAACATGGGACCAGGAGGAAACAAAGGCATTGGCGTTGATTGCTAATGGGAAGCCATTAGCAGAGTTGAAGCTAGACCCGAGAATGTGGGAGTGGAGGGCCTTGGGAAGATGAGGGGAGAATGTATGCCTGCTTAATTATACTCAGAAAGTGGGCTACAGGAGCCTAATCCCAATTAAGCACCTAAAAGTGGTGGCGAAGACAAAATGGTCGCAACTGTCGGATATAGACCTGGCACGAATCAGCAAAGTCCTCAAGTCCTGTTGGGAACAACTGAAAGAGATTCCACGCCAAAGACAAGCATCAATCTTGTGACTGGTTTCAATGGTGGCGACTCCCCCCGCAGTGTGGCTGGCGGAAAGGGGTATGAAGGTGGTCTTGAAATGTAGAAGATGCAACTGGGCCTTTGAATCCATAATCCACCTATGGTGGGATTGCCCAGTCTCACGCAGAATCTGGGTTTGGTGGATCAAATTCTATGAGAGTTGTACTGAAGGAGCATTGCCTAGACAAAGGAATGGTGCATGCTGGGCGAAATACATGAAGGATACACCAAGACAAAGGGATGGGGCTACGTAGCGCAAGCTACAAGGGCAGTGGGTTTTACAGTAATTTGGCAGGAGAGGAACGACAAAGTGTTCAAATCCAAAGATTGGCCCAACCAGCAGATTAGAAGTACCTTCAAAGAGCTCCTTCGAAGATCAATCTCGGCGGACTGGAGGAGAAAAGTTAGCAAGTCCAGTAACAGAGCGCCTGGATTGAAGTGGTTTAAGGATATGTGGTGTCAGAGCGAGAGGATAGCGAAGATTGAAGGGGAGAGGCTAGTGTTAGGCCAATGGTTAAGTAGGGATTAGGAAGAACTAGTGAGGAATCGTGGGCACTTGGATTGTGACAAGGTCGCAGAAGACAGGCAGAGGGAGGGAGAAAGAGGAGGGAGTACTGAATTAGCTTACACCGAGTTAGGTGGAATAGGAGTGAGGTGAATAGAAGCTAGGGATAGGTGAAACGAGGGCCGTTCTATGTCTTTTCTCAGATTTACTTTTTCTTTGGTTTGTGTAGCGTTTAAGGCCGTGATGACAACTGTTGTTCTTTTTTTCTCCTTTTTTGCTCAAAGCAAGGCCAACAGGGCCAAGGTCTTAGGGACCGGATTTGTTCCTAGTCAATCTCCTGGCTCTGAAGCATAAAGCTAAGCTGACTGATGCTGTCAAATACTTTTTCGGGTGGAATTGTGGGTCCCCAACCCAAAACTTTGTTGAGCAATAAAGTGATCTATCTTAAAAAAAAAAAAAAAAAAAAAAAAACCATCAAACCAATTTTCTAATGACATGAACAAGACTATCGGACGTGATGTGAACAAGCAGTTGAACTGGATTAGAGGGTACACTCTAAGGGCATACTCACACTAGCAAGGACTACATATTTTGAAAGATGACAGAAATGCGAGATTAGGTCCAATAACGAACGACGAACGAAGGCGCTCCGACCGGCGCTGTCGGACCAAATACCCTTACAAGGTTATTGGCTATGCTTTTGCAGTCGACACAACGACGACATCGATTACCAAGACGGGGCCGGTTTGAAATAAAAAGGTGTGTGCTCTTTAGCGCAACGCTATTTAACGATTTCCTCGACCATTGAGGCTAGGGCAAATCGGTGAGAAACTTTTGTTAGTATGAGCACGGGTTATTATGAATCGTGCTATGACACTTAGGGCTCTAGCACATGGCGAGCAACTAAAGCAACTACCTATCAAACTGAAACTCAGACGAAGTAGTAACCTCACTCAGTCACATGCAGGCCAAACCACAAAGGTAAGTACTCTCACCATCCCCAAGTCAATCTGAATAAACAATAGTTCATAATCTTTTAATAGTTTGCCCCTTTATACCCAACTTACATAAGACATAAAGTGAAGCCACCCAAACTTATGGGACATGCCTAACTTAGCCATTGCATATACACAAAACAAAGGGCACAACTACTTCTCTCTTCTTTGGGCGTATGACTAGGTCATTCTAGTCACCCTGAACTGTTTAAATAGCCAAGTTATGTACATCTTTCTGAACTTAATCTTTAAAGTGGGCGTAGGACTGAGCCATTCGTCTTAGAAACAATGCTCAGCTGACCCAAGTTACCTTCTATTATACTCTCTTCAGATTGTGATAGGGCTATAGTCAGGCTACCCAAACTTATGGGACCCTGCTTGACAAGCCTGTTCATAGATAAGATAGTAATAGAATATAGCCAAGTTGTAACCTTTAGGTTCCGGCATGTGCGAGGCTTTGAGTCAGACCACCTGAACTTACAGAACAGTCTGACCCTCAGCCTGATTCGTTCCTCTCTGATTCAACTTGTGCGAGACATTGGGCTAGACCACCTAAACTTATAGAATGGTCTGTCCTCCGTCAAATTTACCCTTTTAGAATAAAAACAGGAAGAGGCAGAGTCACCTGAACTTATAGAATGACTCAAACCTCCTCATTCAGAACCAAATAAACAAAGAAAATCGCAAAACAAACAAGGCAACCAAAGCACCTAAACTTACAGAATGCACTTGGTCCCTTAAAAGTCAATCACAATTGAACCATCGCAAGTCAAAGCAACCAGATCACCTAAACTTATAGAATGATCTGATTCTCAATGCAAACCCACAACACTAGGTCTCCCCAAACTTATGGGGACTTCCCAGCCTCCAGAGCAATCAGACCACCTACTAAACTTAGAGAATGGTCTGATGTTCCACACAATCCAAAATAAACTAAGCACTGGGTCTCCCCAAACTTTTAGGGACATCACTGCCTTGATAACCCAGTCAAACCTCACGGGAAAACTGTTTCTCATCCTGCCCTTTCCCAGATGCAATCTCTTTTTACAATCTGCTTTCAATCAATCAAGAAAACTGAACCTGAGATTTACATGCATTCCTTTACTTTATTTGATTCATGTTCTGAAAGTCAAACAACAAGTCAAAGTAGAATTGCACACCATATACTCAGTCAAACATGCAATGGGTAGTACAGATAGGGGCTATAATCTGGGTTTATAGAGGGGGATGAAAAGTTACCTTACAGTTTCCCTGCCTCCAGAACTCCTTCTGATTTTCGGCAGAGCTCCCGCAATCGGTGTGCAGACTCCCCACAGAGTCTTGATGCGGACCTACGGGTTGCAATCTCGCCTGTTGCCTTCCTTTCAGAACCAATAGATTAGACTTAGAGTTAGAAGGATACAATAAGGGGTCGTGACTCTCGAGATACAAGAGGGGGACAACTCAACTCTCAGGAGAGGACCTTGATACCTTATCTCGCCTGAGGGCCCCGCACTGATGGCCAAAATGCGCTTCAGTTAACTAATCTGAAGCCAAGCCATCGAATATTGACGTTCTGACAACTCCTCAAATCGCATTAGTAGCCCCACTGCAGTTTGATCACCCCAACAAGCCTCTACGCCATGATATGCCCAACGCCCCGTAATGATGACCGAAACGTACAGTGTCTCGGTCAACCAACGTCAAGACATCAGCCGTTGTTTTCCTAATCACTCTCCGACTTCCAATAATAACCCCTTCTACAAACCTTGACGATTCCTCCAAGTCATACGGTTTTCAACCTTCAACCGAACTACCGACTCGCAGTTTAAAACAAGTTGTGCCCAAATAGAGCACACGCGCGCCTCTATTCCGACCAGAAGCAGCAACTCAACTGGAGACCTCGTGCACAACCAAAATCTCAGTGCTAAGCAGCGAACGCATAGCATCTGCCCAACTCCTTGCCCCGAGACCACAAGACTACCTCTCCCTTGGAACAGCAGCGTGCTCACGCAGGTAAGTCCTGCTCTATTTCTCTCTCTCTTTCTGCAGTCAGTACCCAACTATTCTTACCGTTAAATCCAACTGGTAGTTACGACCACCGGACATGACACGTAGCCTCACTCAGATTTGAACAACGAGCACAACCACAACGGTGAATACCATAAGGAGCGCTATCAGGAGTTCACACTATCGTGGCAAGGAGGAAACAACCTCAAACCACAGTACACTTGAGGGGAAGTCAACTCTGCTTCATTATCCATCAGATGTGTGGAAAGACGACGAGTCTCCTTACTCGAAGCTGGTCAGGTATGTCCCTCGGCTCCCTCATGCGTATGGTCGAGTCCGCTGTCTGGATTCGAGCTCACGAATATAATTCAGCAGTTCCACGTGCACTTCATCCGAGCAGTCTGTCGACGTGCAAGACGGGAAGGAATCTTTCACAGGGACATGGAAATATACACTGCTTTCTAGCCATGCATGCAGTGAGATGGAGATGAGTCTTCTTCCATCGATAGGATGAGCAACGCGCCGGACAACAGGTATGTCTCCAACCCCACGACTCACCTCCCGCTATTCTCGTCGAAAGGCTGATAAAAAATTGAATGAACCTTCACCTAGAACACAAAAATATACAGGCTGGTGGAAACGATAAGGAACGCTTACCGAAAAACGACTACGAGCGGGATACAGATATTGAGTATGGCACGAGCAGCGGGATCGAGACGACCAGCGGAATGCAGACAGATTACCATAACAAATATCGTGACTACAAGAACGATCACGACAATGGGGTCCACGACGCCGACGAGTGGTACTTATGCTAAGCATCTGGCCGAGATGGCGGATACGAGGTACGATCCCAAGATCCCCGTTTTAAAATATGCAAAAGTGAGTGAATCTTCCCCTAAAGCACGAAAATATACATCGTGTATTTAAACCGAAGGGAGCTTTACTCCTGGGCACAATACTTTCTGGCCACACCAGTCGATCCGCTGCACCAAGTCAAAATCCGCCAAGGCCAAATGCCTCGCAACGCCTTAAACCCCCCATTTCGCCTCTTTACTCGCCCGTTTCCGTCAAGAAACGAACGAGATAGCAGTTTTCCTTCCCTGCCATATTCGGTCTCCCGCCATCTTCGCGCACCCCCTTTCTCTCCTACCTCTATTTCTATTAACTTTCATCTAAAACTAACTTCACAATCCTACTCGCCTTGCTAAAAAAACCCTATATCGCATCTTTCCCCGCCTGATTCCATCAAGGAACAGGCGGGCTATACGATTTTTCCCTCCTACATATCTTCCTTCCTCCATATCTCGGCGCACCATATCTCCCACTAATCTCCTATTCTACTAACTCCCTACTAAATCTATCGCCATATTTGGGTTCGCCCACCTCCAAAACCCCCATCCACCTTCTTTCCTCGCCCGTTTCCATCAATAAACAGGTAGGATATACATGTTTTAACTCCGCCATAGCTCATCCCCCATCGCAACGCTCTGCCCTCCTGAGCATGCACCCGGTGCGGTTCCCTGTCCAAGTCCATTCACCGATTTTTGTCGCCCCATCGGCCTCACTTCCTCCGGTAAAGTTTTGTTTTTCCCCTCTGCGCTTACCATCTTTCCACAGCTACCTGTCCTGCACCTCCCCCGTGACTCTGCGCTCGCTGCCTAACGCAGCCCGGCCGAACCCACCGCCCGTTACTCCTCTGCTCAGCGCAGCCCGACAACGTGCGGCTCCCCGCACTAGAGCAAACACCGGCCAGCCGAGCTCGACTACAGCACCCCGACGGTGTCTGAGGGAATCTCACGCGGGAACTAGCTACTGGACGGTTCGATTAGTTTTCTGCCCCTATACCCGAGCCCCACAGACGGTTGTTGGGCAGCGCTGCTATTCTCTCACAGTGCCCCAGCCCTTCTTTGCCCAGGCATGCCGTGTCTTATGCGTGATTCGCATGGTGCTGCTAGAGGCCGCTGCCCTGATGCTCCCGACCGACCCCCAGCTGGTACCACTTGCTGGTGTGTGCAGCCCCCTTTGTTTCCTCGTTGGAGGCTTGAGCACATACGTGGCTGGTACGGTGCTCCCCGTGGGCCCATGGCCTCCGCCACCGTTTTCTGGGCTATCCTGCTCAGGCGCAATGCGCCAACTTCCCGACCACATCGAACATGCCCACACCCAACCCTCTCACAATCATGATAGACCACGGTCGGTGGACGAGGCGTTCGAAAAAAGGCATCCCACCACTTTAAACGTTCTTCCGCCCTGTGGGCAGATCGCCCAGAGGTTCGTCAAAAGGGGCGCGGGCTCAAGGTCCCTGGCCGCCGTGGCGGCCATTAAGCCCGGCGCCACATCCAAGTCCAAAGGACATCGGAGTATGATTTTAATAACAATAAAATAATAATAATAAATTTATTTAGAACTTTTAATCGTTAGAATGTGACAAACGAGGAAAACGAAAATGTTAGCCCCGCCCTAACGTCACCGACGGCAAAACCAAGGGGGATAGCCCCGCCAGACCCTCAACCTCGGGCCCTCGGTCCCTTCGCGCCACTCTAATGTTCCCACGTTGTCGCCGCTCGTCCCGACCCCTAAATGTTTTCGATAAAAGTCCGACGTTGTAACCAATAGCGCCAGGCCCAAAGGTGAGTCTAGTTTTGATGAGACGCCTAAATAAACGGGCACTGCGGGATGCGTAGACCTACCGAATCGCTTTTAGAACCACCCTGTTGTCGATGCCGTCCTTCACAAGCACGCTGTCGGCGCGAATACCCTTACAAGGGTATCCGCCCTGGTTTTTGCAGATGACAGGAAAATGGGTTTGGTTAAAATAACTCGTGCGAGACACGACCACGTCCGGGACCCGCCTTGGCTAAGTTAGAAGGTATGTGGGCGTGCAGTTTTAAGGTGCGCGTGTGATTTTTTCTGATTGAGCGGGCGGCCGGCCTAGTCGAATGACCCGGACCGTGTTACGGATTTGATTAAGGAATGAAAGCTCGTTTTTGTTTGGTACGCGCAACCGACGGTAGGACTGGCGCATAGGAGGGCGTGCGGGACCGCCACGGCGCGGTCTAGGTAAGCCGGCGCGGGTGCCTAGTGATGGCGTGCTGGTTGTAGGCAGAAAAGATGGGCCTAGGCTGTTCTTCCCAGGCCTAGGCACCTCGCGGTACCACGTCATATCGAAATCCGCGCCTAGTTGTTTTAGGCTTGGGCTTAGCCCTATAGGTTACGATATTGGACTACTGCTATGGAGGTTCAGGGATCAAGGCCAGCGGGCGTCGGCGCAGCAATGGCGGAGCGTCATGGAGGAGACTGAGGGGGTTGAGGGCCCGATGGGGCTATCCCCTTTTGGTTTTGTTAGTAGGCGCGGCAACGGACCCGACCCACGGGACCGGTAGGGTATCAGCAGTCCCCGCTCCCAGTTTAGGATTTCTTTTATATGTATATATGTTATTTTATTTTTGTTTTCCTTAATTATTATTATTATTATTCGCGGTCCCGTTCTGGTTCGCGGGGGGGGGGGGCGGTGCCGCGGCTGGCAGTTCAAATCCCGAAGAGCCGCGGGTGGGGTAATACCGCGGCTAGGTCCTTTGGGACATCCGTTAATATTGGGACGATGCAGGAAAGCTTGGCGTGGCCCCTGTGAACGGAGGATGTGCATAAATCGAGGGGCGGTGCCGTGGTTGAGTGTTGTCGGAGTATCGAATGCCATCGCACTGCGTGGTGTGAGGGGCCGGGGTGACAACTGCGGGAGCAAAGGGAGGAGCAACCACAATCAGTTGGGAAGGAAGGAACCCGGACGGCTGTTAGCGTTGGATGCAGGCTGGCTGAGGGGAGCAACTGCGGAGCCGGGGGTAAGCGCAGAAAGGAAGAGCGCAGCGGCCGGGACCGACAGGGGATTAGGCCGGGCCACTGCGGTTGCTAGGTGATGGGCGAGCAGTAGTGAAGCGACAGACGGGCAGAACGCTACAGCGGGGCCGAGCGGGCAGCGCCGCGCAGCGCAGCACCGCAGAGCTAAGGTAAGTGGGAAAGCGGGGGACGAACTCTTGGCGGGAAAATGCGCTAGGTGCACGCAGGGGAAGACAACAGTGGCAGAGGCAGAGAGAAGGAGGGGCGCGGTCAGGAAAGTGTGATATGCTCGATTTCTAACAGAAACGAGCGGGAGAAGAGCTGAGGCAGGGGTTTATTGACAAGGCGAACCGATTTGGGGGTGTTAGATTAGTAAGAGAGTTAGAAGAAAGAAGGTCAGTCAGAGAACTCAGTGCGTCGGGGCCATAGCGGACAGCGGGAGAGGTGAGTAAGAAAAAGGGATAACTCGGCCGTTTCGCAGCGAAAACGAGCGGGGAAAAGTGTCGAACAGGGGTTTTAGGGCCGGGCGAGTAGGATTACGAGGTTAGTTGTAGGTGAATGTTAGTAGAATAGCAGGAAGAAAGAGAAAGGAGTGCGCCTGGGCTATGGCAGAGTGTCGGGGATGGAGAAGGGCGGGAGTGAAGGCTTGTTAGCCCGGCCATCTCTCGGCTGTTTTATGCAAACAAAGATCTAAGGTTGGGGTTTTGCCTAAGGGCGAATCGAATGATGATGTTAGAGTTAGTAGAGGGTTAGTAGATTAGGAAGTTGATGCTGAAGGATGTGTGTGGGGTAGGGGCCATGGCAGACATGGGAGAGGACAGTTAGCGAAGAGCTCAGTCGTTTCTCAATGGGGTAGGCCGGGAAGAGGATCGAAACAGGGGTTCCAAGTATTGCGAAGCTAACGACGAAGCTTGGTTCTCGGTCCAGGCGATGGTTCGGCTGGTACGATAAACAGGAGTTGCGCCTAGGGGAAGTAACTCTGGCTATGTAAAAACTGAATGAACCTGCCCTCGCTATAGGGGCAAATTCATGCGATTTTGCACAACCTGTTGGCGGTAGTAGTGCCTACCACGCTGAGGGGTAGAGGTGCTCACCTCGGTGGGATAAGCATCAGTGTACTTCCGCGCTGTGGTGGAAGATCCGTTCGGCCTGTGCTCATGCAAACAAAGCAATGTGAATCAAGATGGAGGATCGCAGGCTTGCCTGTTGCTTGGTGCGTCGGTCGTCTCATCGGTCAAAGCAGCGAGACCGAGGCAACAAGACTGAGGGCTCGCCGGTCTGGTCGGCTCGCTGTCGTGCAATGCAGTCAAGGGCAGATTAGGAGCTTGCAGGCTTGCCTATTGGCCTGTGGGTTGTGGCCTTAACCACGGAAGACATGAGGCAAGTTGTTGAAGCTCAGAGTCTACCTAGTGGCCGGTGAATGTAGGCCCGACCACGGGTGGGATACTCATCCGTCTTTGGTGAGGACTGCACAAGCAGTATCTGCGGCGCACCTCGCACTGCGGAGCCAGTTAGATTACGCTGCCGGGTTGCTATGGTAAAAGGAAGAAGATTGTGTTGTTGATCTACGGGTCGTGTCTTGAGTTGGGGCAAGTGTGGTTCGAGTCACGAAGCCCCGAGGAGTGGCTGAGTCTTGTTGATGAGTTAACCGGTGCGATTGAGGGGGGGCGTCAAGGAGGTTAGTGTTTCGATTTGGGTGGTCGCCAGGGGGGGTTGACTGCGGCAGTCTGACTATGGATTGACCAAGTTGTTACACGTGGCCACCTTTGCGGGGCCCTCATGCGCACGAAGATAACGAGGCCCTCTCCTGCGAGTCTGAGTGCACCTCTCTTGGATCTGAGAGTCTATAATTTTCTCCTTCTGCCCTTCTTCCTCTAAGTCTAGTCCATTGGTTATGAGAGGAAGGCGGCAGGCGGGATTGCAATCCGTAGGACCGCAGCAAGACTTTGTGGGGAGTCAACCCACCGATTGCGGGAGCTCTGCCGGAACTTAGGAGGAGTTCTGGAGGCAGCCACTGTTTCCCCCTCTACCCCTATCTGTACGTCCCTCTATGCGTTGACTGAGTATGTTGCATGCACCCCATATTTGACATTGGGTTTGACTTTCAGGACAGAGCCCAGACTAAGCAAAGGAACGTATGTGTAATGGCAGTTTTAACTTTTTTGCTTGACTGAAAGCGGATTGTAACAAAGGGTTGCATTAGGGGGAAGGTTGGGAGAAAGGTGGTTTTGCCTGAGATTGGAAGGGTCTTATAGGGTCAGGCATGGTTCCATAAGATTGGATGGCCTGACTGCATTGTTTATTCTGGTTTTCTGAAACGGCTAAGCTTTGTTTCTAAGATGAATGGCTTGACCGCTGTGTTTATTTAATTTCGCAAGGCTTTGTTTCTAAGATGAATGACCTGGCTATTTATTTTGTGGGGGTTGGTTGTGCAAACTTGAGGACCAGACTTTGTTTCTAAGATGAATGGTCTGGTTGTCGTTTATTTCTGGGCGGTTTCTAAACAACCTCTGGGTTCGACTCAGAGTGCTCTGTTTTTTTTTGTGCTGAGAAGAGGGAATTGACCTTTGCTTCTAAGATGAATGACTCAACTCTTTTGGTTGTTTATTCTGAGGGAGTAACTCCTACTGAGGACAAAGCATGTTTCATAAGATTGGATGGTCTGGCCCAATGCCTCGCACGTGCTGAAACCCAAAAGGTTATGACTTGGTTATATTTTATTACTACCTACTTAAGAACAGGTTAGTCAGACAAGGGTTCCATAAGATTGGATGGTCTGACTATAACTTATCATAAACGTGAAGAAAGTATAATTAAGAATATAACTGAAGGTAACTTTGGGCAGGCTGAGCTTTGTTTCTAAGATGAATGGCTCGATCCTACGCCCAGCTTTTGAACACTAAGCTCATAAAAATATATATAATTTAGATATTAAACAATTCAGGGCGACTAAGCTTTGTTTTTAAGATGAATGGCTTAGTCATATGCCCAAAGGAAGAGAGAAGTAGTTGTGCAACCTGTTCGTGTATACTCAATGGTTGGGTCAGGCATGTTCCATAAGATTGGATGACCTGACTTTACGCCCTATGTAAGCTGGGTATAAAGGGTTAAATCATTGAAAAATTATGAACTATTGTTTGTTCAGGGGTACTTTGGGATGGTGAGAGTACTTACCTTTGTGGTTTGGCCTGCATGTGACTTAGTGAGGCTACTACTTGATCTGAGTTTTAGTTTGACAGGTAATTGCTTTAGAGGCTCGCCACGTGCTAGAGCGATAGGAGTTAGTCTCAATTCCTGCATTTTCTAAGCTAAGTTTTTACTTAGATCAATTCTCGCATTTTCTGGGATCTTTTGTTATACTTGGCTTTGTATAAATTTTGGTAAGCCACTTTCTTTACGGGAAGTGCTGCCGAAATTTCTACAAGTCCAGGGAGTTAGTCAATTTTTGACTTTGCAAAGTTCAACCTGTCGAAAGTTCATATATGGCTTAGTAAAAATCTGGAAAGTCTCATTTTCTAAAGGAAGTGTTGCCCAAATTTTTGCTAATTCCGGGAGTTGGAAAAAATTGGACTTTGGAAAGCAAAGACTATTTCTGTTTTCATATTCGGGCTGATATAAATTCTGAAAAGACACTTTTCCTACGGGAAGCACTGCCGAAATTTTCTTAGTTTAAAGGAGTTAGACTATATTTCGACAGGTGGCGATTCTGGTGATCCACTCTGCATAGGGGAGATTATGCCAGGGTCTACCTTTGCTTTGGGCACTGCTTGGCGGTAGACGCATGCTTAATTAACTAGGATGATTTGAGTGAGATCGTGATATGAGGATTATTCTCCATTGACTTATAGGTTTAGCGTGGGGATTGACCTGTCTTGTGTTACAGGTTCTCTTGACCGTTTGGTTCAGGATTTGGGCTAGCTTCAGCTTGATCCTACGAGGATCATCTTCTGTTATCATTGATAACAGGTCGGTCGCCTATTCGTCGGCCTACGACTCAATTCCAACTCACACTTCGAACTCAACCTAAAAGGCTTTAGCCCTGGTGATCTTATTGTTTTATTAAGG
The DNA here is from genome assembly GCA_003427395.1 of Chara braunii. Taxonomy (NCBI): domain Eukaryota; kingdom Viridiplantae; phylum Streptophyta; class Charophyceae; order Charales; family Characeae; genus Chara; species Chara braunii. The sequence continues at coordinate 171,715 of BFEA01000305.1, read as the reverse complement.
TTTTCACCCGGACTTTTATTGAATGGTCATTTAACAAAGGTGCTGAGTATTTAATTATGGTTGGTTGGATTGAAGATTGGGGCTTGCATGGCTAAAGCGAGGGGTACGAGTGCAGAAAATGGTTAGGGTTGACTCCGTGTAGTGTGAGGACTGTTGTTTGAGTCTTGGAAGTAACTGCAGGTATGTTTTTGCAGCTCAGATGCTGGACCTTGATTGCCTGGGATCGCATATATACATATGTTGTGGAGAACCCCACTTAGATTGTGAGAAGTGATCGTCACATACTTACCCCCTTATATATGTATACGAGTGTGGACCTATGATGAGTGTTCGCGTGGCCCGAGGGGCCCCGTGCTAAAAGCCTACTCAGAGGTTAAGGCTGGGTGACATAAGGAAGACCCTTCTTTTCATTTGGTTGCTTCTTTGGGGGTTCTTAGTCGGACGTTGGTCCAGGGCCGGGATTCAAGGTCCTTGTCCAGGACATCCCAAGCCCTAGGCTCTGCAGGGAAGGGACCTCCCCTTGCGCAGAGCCTATTTGCTCTACCCGTCGAGACACCCAACCCTGAGGGCGAAAATGTCGCGAGGGCTAAACGGCACGTCCTTCAGCCGTTCAATATCGTGAAGGGTAGCCCCCCCACGATATATTCCTTCAGCCATTCAATATCGCGATGCCAGAGCCGCGATTACCACATATAACTAGCATTGTTGGTAGGTATAGGATTGGCCTGCGACCGCGCGGCTTTATATCAAATCCCTGCGCGCAACGCTTCACCGTCCTAGTGTCTAAAGGTTATGGGATAAGGGACCCGCGCGTACGCGCGAATGTTCGAGGTTGTTATAGGTCGCTGGATTCAACCGAAAAGGGTACCCAAGGTTATGAGTTTTTTTCTTGGTAAAGGGGCCTCCGGCCTATTTCTTGCTTTTTCAATTATCATGGTTGGACGTTATAGTCCGTGGCAGCCGTCAAAGTCAAACCCCTTGACTTTTGGCCAGGCCTGGAGTGGGACTCACCTCCAGGGCAGTAAGAAGCGACTGCCACCACAGGTATGGACCTGTGTACCACCCACTCTGCACAGAGTGCAGAAAGGAGTGTGTGGTCTTCAACCGCGCATGGCGGTTGTCCAGCGTCGAGAGATTAACCTTCAAGGCGTGTGTCAGCCGACACTTGAGTGTCGAATGCGACCCTCGAGACTAACGAGGACCGCATGGGTATGGGTACTACATAGTATGCCATCACTGCGACCACTTGCGTACGCTTGCATTGCGAGTCGATATGAGTAGGCCCGGCGTCCGCGCGATTTTATACTAAAGTCTCGCGCGTGACGCCTATCCGATTTCCGCATCGGAGAGTTATGGGATGGCTACTGGAGGGACTAGGAGCGTTGTCGCATTGTTTATGTTGTGTCGCTCCGTGCATATGTGTGTGTGTACGTTTATTTTTATGTTGGTTAGAGTGGCGTGTGCGTGGTGTGTGGGATGCGTCCTAGTCGACCGACGACGAGTCGCGCTCTGGACCTCAGCCCCTCCAAGACGTCGGTTCGCGGGCGGGTCCGACAGAGGCGTATTACTGTGCGTACCCCCTATGCTACGGCGAACGAGAAACGCCCTCGGCTGGTCCACCTCTGCGATTGCAACTGATTAGCCTTCGTACTATGGACTGGTAGCTCGACGGGGATACGCCCACCGAAAGGAGGTGACAGCTCCCGTAAGGTAGAGGTAAGTCATGCCTCGCGTAGGCCCTATCCTGTCGTAGGGGCTCGCGGGAGGTATGGCTGGCGCACTCGACCGGAGTGGCTTGCGGAAGCTCCATGTATATTCACGACGAAGGATTTAAACCAACTCCTGCGTGACGCGGTCGGGAGGGTCCCGCGCTGTCCTGGTGCGGTGCCGGACCGATGCGCTCGACAACGCACGAGTCACAAGTAAGCGTTCTGATCCCGAGACATCATCCAATTAACCCTAGTTTAAATCAAAAGTAAAAATCCTACCGACGATCACGCCGGTTTTTCAATCATCAACAAATAAAAAAATTATGTGCGCCTCAAATCCGCGCGCCCACACACTCTTTATTCTAGTCAACCATCCAGTCAGCCTTGACCACAGACGCAGTCGCGCCCCACGAGGTATACTTAAACTTTAATCCAGACTTATTTTTTGTCACCTGCAAAAACCAGGGCGGATACCCTTTGAAGGGTATTCACACCGACAGCTTACTGGAGCATATTAAGTGACGTTCCCCTCGGTTCGCACGAATCAGAAAGCTATAAATCCAACCGCACTCCAAATGCTGACTAGAAAGGAACCAATCCGATTAGCCGACAGACTCAGGTTCAAGGCCTCAAACAATCTGTGCCCTCACAACTGTATGCCGCCAGGGTTTCAACATGGGTTTCCATTGTGTTGACACTAGTACGCCAGGGTATTACGCATCAATACTACGGCATAAGTTCCAAAGGCCCTCTCAAACCGTCCTCTCCCCTTTTGTCCTAGACAAATGCCGGCTTCTCGTTGAGTGTCCCGGCTAGACTCTTTCTCGTAAGCAGAGTCATACCCAGGGACGTGGGCTTAAATGAGACCTCAGAAGGCACTCTCGCCTTCCTCACAAAAATCCTCACAATCAAACGCATATGCATATATACACTCAACTCTCATCTCGGCTCTTTTTGTAGTCTAGTACAGAAATGCTAGGTCTCCATCTTGACCCACCATAGCTTGGTTGATCGAGCCAGATCTACGGTCTACTGCATTGTTATTTTAGCGGCAGTACCCTTCGTTGGTTACGCAACGATAGGCTTTCTCATGATAAGCATTCAATCAGGAATACAAAAAGACTCGACTCATATCCCCCACCATCCCATCCAAGTATTTCCCTAAGGCGTGCATAACCCCTTAAATTGTTACCCCTTTGGTAGACGAGGACCCGCTGCCAGGTTGTGCTGGCAAGCAGCCATCCACTAGGGGTTGCGCCCTAGAGGTGCTAACATTTACCGCTTAGCTTGGTCTTCCTCAAAATGCCCCAGGATTAGTACAAGTGCCCAGGTGGTGTGTCACAACAAACCACAGGTCCACTGAGGGACTACGCAGAGGTCTGCCTCACACAAAGGCGTTTACCAATTCCCTATGGGACAACATAGAGAGCACGACACCCTTCTCACAATCATAAACAAAAATCACCGCCCGGTTCACTAGGTCGTGGCCCCTGACCTGATCAAAGACAGTAAACCACACATCCCGACGACATGTACCAAATGCACTGATTTGCGACACGCTCAATTTCATCCAAAACAATCTTTCTGGTCCTTCTTGTCAGACTTTATCAACTCAAACTTTGCTTACCATGCCCTTAAATCTACTAACCACCTTTCACACGAAGGACGTCTCTCTCAATGGGTCTCCCAGCCATCGCTCTCTTTTAAGGATGAACTATCATGCGACCTGTTTTAAAACACCTTCCTTTTAAAGATGAGTCTTCCAATAAACAACATTACCACCTTCCTTAATTTGAAGGGGTCTCAACCATAAAACAACTCAAAGTGAGAGACCAACTTATCGGTCCTCTTCACAACTCAACCATAAAACATTTGGCATGGTAAGCATTCGAGTCTCTAAGACTCCTAAGTCCCTTAGCATTCTCACACTTCCACAAAACAGACTGCACTTCCTCTCCTTATACCCGACCCTATCATCCGCCCGTGGGGAGACCGCACGAGTGTACCGAAGAGTAGACAGTTCACTTTCATTCTCATTCACGAAATACCCAGCACACGAGATATTTCTCATACATCTCTCTCTCAAAACCATCGTACATCATGATAAAACCACACATGTGGGAGTGATTGTGATCGTCATATACAAAGAATACTCTCAGATAAAATCTCAACTCAATATATACACAGGGGTATAATATCCCAACTCAAAATTCAAACAGTCATAGTCTTGATTTACATATATACACCAAGAGTTGAGCAATCTCAACTCAAACTGGCACCAGTGGTCCAGCATCGCCCAAAAATCATAGCCTCCTTAATCAGAGTTAAACTGAAACAATTCTGAATAAGGCGTCATCGCACCCCTCAATTTGGAGGGATCCAAGTAACCCAAGACATATTCAAATATCCAACCCGTAACACAAGGTCCATCATGCCTCAATCAATCATAAGCTTACAACAGCCTCGAGTCAAGCGTCGTGCATACTCCTCTCTCATATCTCCGCACAACTCGCATGGGAAGAGGCTTAGCACGCTACTCTCGAGGTCATAGCGTCCTGAAACCATAACTCAGAACCCACTCAATTTAGAGCAGCTCCCATACACAACGCATGGGGGCGTACCCTTTCACAACTCATGGTGGTATGTTTAAAAATAAACTCAGCCCCTAAAACACAATCAACTCATCTTGAATCGTAGGAAGACATTCTTGGATGAAGGTATATGTCTTGACGAACGACAAATATCACAACCAAAGTCAAATAAGTCCTCCTAGTAAGATCCCATCCTCGCATGACCTCATGATGTACGCAGGTCTATATTACAAATCATACCCTCATCCGTTTCTTGGCTTTAGCGGCCCATACATACGCGAGGCTCATTCTTCATACTCTAACCAGTCTACCCTTGCGTAGACGCAAAGCCTAAAAACTTGCTTGTCCAATTTAACATGAGGCCTCTTATGATCTGAAATATACACGCAATACACTAAAGCATATATACACCTCTTCCTAACTGTTCTGTATATAGTCAAGATCCTGTAAACTAAAACACAGCGCCGGAATCACACAATCAGTTAGCCTTCTACCTTGGCTCCCATGTACACGTATATACACAAGCTCATGAGAGACGCACTTCGGCAAAACACAAGGACATCCTCTATAGCCCTGCTACTGCCCGGACCTCATCCCAATCTGCAACCCTGTCATCTGAATCGTGGGAGCTCACATAGGCATCCACAATATTGGACATGTCCCTTAGTCTTTGACTATGGGGTAAAAACCTTTGCTCCAGGTACAGACCATATATCAGTTCGCACGTAAAACGCTCATATCCCCATTCGCGCGTCCTCAAAGCGGCTTTTGTTGCGGCCTCTACTCTTTTTTGTCCCCCAAAACGCTTCTCTACCAGGAACTCAAGCAGAATGACTCGTAATGGGGCAGAAGGAATTCCAAATTCATCAGCACATTTGACTTCTACATGGGTTACCACTCGCTCTTCCCCTTCATGGACCCTTCTTCTTGTGCATTTTGTCGCAGCTCCCTCAGCTATTCTCAATGGTCTCGCAAGCATGCTCCCGTGCCCAAGTGCCAACTCGACCCCATGATTGACCCAGAATGAGGAAGATGCGTACAGGGTTACCCTTACGGTCGCACATCATCAAAGTCGGACTTGATCCAAACAAAGATTCCCTTGTCTATCAGCACGCCCAACCAGGAAGAGATATACTCTCCTTCCCATACAAAAAGTGTTTTTCCAAATTTTATATCAGCCCAAATATGAAAACAGAAATAGCCATTAACTTTTCAAAGCCCAATTTTGTCTAACTCCCTTGATTAGCAAAAATTTGGGCAGCACTCCCTTTAGAAAATGAGACTTTTCAGATTTTTACTAAGCAATATATGAATTTTAGACAAGCTGAACTTTGAAAAGTCAAAGTTGACTAACTCCTTGGATTTGCAGAAATTTCGGCAGCGCTTCCCGTAGAGAATGTAGCTTACCAAAATTTATACAAAGCCTAGTATAACAAAAAATCCCAGAAAATGCGAGAATCGATCTAAGTAAAAAAAACTTAGCTCAGAAAATGCAGGAATTGAACTAACTCCTATAGGCTCTAGCACGTGGCGAGCAACTAAAGAAACTACTTATCAAACTGAAACTCAGACGAAGTAGTAGCCTCACTCAGTCACATACAGGCCAAACCACAAATTTAAGGTAAGTACTTTCACCATCCCAAGTCAATCTGAACAAACAATAGTTCGTAATCGTTCAATAGTTTGCCCCTTTATACCCAACTTACATAAGGCATAAAGTCAGGCCACCCAAACTTATGGGACATGCCTAACTTAGTCATTGAATATACACAAAACAAAGGGCACAACTACTTCTCTCTTCCTAGGGCATATGACTAGGTCATTCTAGTCGCTCTGGACTGTTTAAATAGCCAAGTTATATATACCTTTATGGACTTAATCTTCAAAGTGGGCGTAGGACTGAGTTATTCGTCTTAGAAACAATGCTCAGCTGACCCAAGTTACCTTCTATTATACTCTTAATTATACTCTCTTCATATTGTGTTAGGGCTATAGTCAGGTCACTCAAACTTATGGGACCCTGTCTGACTAGCCTGTTCATAGATAAGATAGTAATAGAATATAACCAAGTTGTAACCTTTGGGTTCCAGCATGTGCGAGGCTTTGAGTCAGACCACCTGAACTTACAGAACAGTCTGGCTCTCTGCCTGATTCGTTTCTCTCTGATTCAACTTGTGTGAGACATTGGGCTAGACCACCTAAACTTATAGAATGGTCTGTCCTCCGTCAAATTTACCATTTTAGAATAAAAACAGGAAGAGGCAGAGTCACCTAAACTTATAGGATGGCTCAAACCTCCTCGTTCAGAATCAAATAAACAAAGAAAACCCCAAAACAAACAAGGCAACCAAAGCACCTAAACTTACAGAATGCACTTGGTCCCTTAAAAAGTCAATCACAATTGAACCATCGCAAGTCAAAGCAACCAAATCACCTAAACTTATAGAATGATCTGATTCTCAATGCAAACCCACAACACTAGTTCTCCCCAAACTTATGGGGACTTCCCAGCCTCCAGAGCAATCAGAACACTTACTAAACTTATAGAATGGTCTGATGCTCCACACAATCCAAAATAAACTAAGCACTGGGTCTCCCCACCCCAAACTTTTGGGGACCTCCCAGCCTTGATAACCCAGTCAAACCTCACGAAAAAACTGTTTTCCATCCTGCCCTTTCCAAGATCCAATTTTTTTTTACAATCTGCTTTCAATCAATCAACAAAACTGAACCTGAAATTTACATGCATTCCTTTACTTTATCTAATTCATGTTCTGAAAGTCAAACAACAAGTCAAAGTAGGGTTGCACACCATATACTTAGTCAAACATGCAATGGGTAGTACAGATAGGGGCTATAATCTGGATTTATAGAGGGGGATGAAAAGTTACCTTACGGTTTCCCTGCCTCCTGAACTCCTTTTGAGTTCCGGCAGAGCTCCCGCAATCGGTGGACAGACTCCCCACAGACTCTTGATGCGAACCTACGGGTTGCAATCCCGCCTGCCGCCTTCCTCTCAGAACCAATAGACTAGACTTAGAGTTAGAAGGATAGACTAAGGGGTCTGAGACTCTCGTGATACAAAAGGGGGACAACTCAACTCTCAGGAGAGGGCCTTGATACCTTCACTCGCCTGAGGGTCCCGCAATGATGGCCAAAATGCACTTCAGTTAACCAATCTGAAGCCAAGCCATCGAATATTGACCTTCTGACAGCTCCTCAAATCGCATTAGTAGCCCCACTGCAGTTTGATCACCCCAACAAGCCTATACGCCATGATATGCCCAACGCCCCGTAATGATGACCGAAACGTACGGTGGCTTGGTCAACCAACGTCAAGACACCAGCCATTGTTTCCCTGATCATTCGCCGACTTCCAATAATAACCCCTTCTACAAACCTTGACGATTCCTCCAAGTCACACGGTTTTCAACCTTCAACCGAACTGCGGACTCGCAGTTTAAAACAAGTTGTGCCCAAATAGAGCACACGCGCGCATCTATTCCGACCAGAAGCAATAACTCAACTGGAGACCTCGTGCACAACCAAAATCTCAATGCTGAGCAGCGAACGCATAGCATCTGCCCAGCTCCTTTCACCAAGACCACAAGACCACCTCTCCCTTGGAACAGCAGCGTGCTCACACATGTAAGTCTTCTTCTGTTTCTCTCTCTCTTTCTGCAGCCAGTACCCAACTATTTTTACCGTTAAATCCAACTGGTAGTTACGACCACCGGACATGACACGCAGCCTCCCTCAGATTTGAACAACGAGCACAACCACAGCGAGGAATACCATAAGGAGCGGCATCAGGACTTGACACTATCGTGGCAGGGAGGAAACAACCGCGAACCACAGCACACTTGAGGGGAAGTCAGTTCTGCTTCACTATCCATCAGATGTATAAAAGAACGACGAGTCTCCTTACTCGAAGCTGGTCAGGTATGTCCCTTGCCTCCCTCATGCGTATGGCCGAGTCCGCTGTCTGGATTTGAGCTCACGAATATAATTCAGCAGTTCCACGTGCACCCCATCTGAGCAGTCTGTCAACGTGCAAGACGAGAAAGAATCTTTCACAGGGACATGGAAATATACACTGCTTTCCAGCCATGCACGCAGTGAGATGGAGATGAGTCTTCTTCCATAGATAGGATGAGCAACGCACCGGACAACAGGTATGTCTCCAACCCCACGGCTCACCTCCCGTTATTCCCGTTGAAAGGTTGTGCAAAAATTGAATGAACCTTCAGCTAGAACACGAAAATATACAGGCTGGTGGAGACGAGAAGTAACGCTAACAAGAAGACGACTATGAGCGGGATACAGATAGTGAGCATGGCACGAGCAGCGGGATCCAAACGACCAGCGGAATGCAGACAGAAAACCATAACAAATATCGTGACTACAAGAACGATCACGACAATAAGCTTCACGGCGCCGACGAGTGGTACTTACGCTAAGCATCTGGCCGCGATGGCGGATACGAGGTACGATCCCAAGATCCCCGATTTAAAATATGCAAAAGTGAGTGAATCTTCCCCTAAAGCACGGGAATATACATCGTGTATTTAAACCGAAGGGGGCTTTATTCCTGGGCACAATACTTTCTGGCCACATCAGTCGATCCGCTGCAGCAAGTCAAAATCCGCCAAGGCCAAATGCCTCGCAACGCCTTAAACCCCCCATTTCGCCTCTTTACTCGCCCGTTTCTGTCAAAAAACGAACGAGATAACAATTTTTTTTCCCTGCCACATTCGGTCTCCCGCCATCTTCATGCGCTGCCTTTCTCTCCTACCTCTATTTCTACTAACTTTCATCTAAAACTAACTTCACAATCCTACTCGCCTTGCTAAAAAACCCCTATATCGCATCTTCAAGTTTCCCCGCCTGATTCCATCAAGGAACGGGCGGGCTATACGATTTTCCCCTTCGACATATCCTCCTTCCTCCATATCTATGCGCACCATATCTCCCACTAATCTCCTATTCTATTAACTCCCTACTAAATCTATCGCCATATTTGGGTTCGCCCACCTCCAAAACCCCCATCCACCACCTTTCCTCGCCCGTTTCCATCAATAAACGGGCAGAATACACATGTTTTAGTTCCGCCATAGCTCATCCCCCATCGCGGCGCTCTGCCCTCCTGTGCATGCACCCAGTGCGGTTCCCCGTCCAGGTCCACTCACCGATTTTTGTCACCCCGTCGGCCTCGCTCTCTCCACTAACGTTCTGTTTTCCCCCTCTGCGCTTACCATCTCTCTTAAGCTGCCTGTCCTGCGCCTCCCCCGTGACTCTGCGCTCGCTGCCTAACGCAGTCCGGCCGAACCCACCGCCCGTTACTCCTCTGCTCAACGCAGCCCGACAACGTGCGGCTCACTGCACTAGAGCAAACACCGGCCAGCCGAGCCCGACTACAGCACCCCGACGGTGTCTGAGGGACACTCCGGCGGGAACTAGCTACTAGACGGTTCAATTAGTCTTCCGCCCCTATACCCGAGCCCCACAGACGGTTGTTGGGCAGTGCTGCTATTATCTTACAGTGCCCCGGCCCTTCTCTGCCCAGGCATGCCCTGTCTGATGCATGATTCGCATGGTGCTGCTAGAGGCCACTGCCCTGATGCTCCCGGCTGACCCCCGACCGGTACCACCTGCTGGTGTGTGCAACCCCCTTTGTTTCCTCATTGGAGGCTTGAGCACATACATGGCTGCTACGGTGCTCCCGTGGGCCCGTGGCCTCCGCCACCGTGCTCTGGGCTATCCTGCCCAGGCGCAATGCGCCAACTTCCCGACCACATCGGACATGCCCACACCGAACCCTCTCACAATAGACTGCGGCCGGTGGACGTGACATTTGAAAAAAGGCATCCCGCCACTTCAAACGTTCTTCCGCCCTGTGGGCAGATCACCCACAGGTTCGTCAAAAGGGGCGCGGGCTCAAGGTCCCTGGCCGCCGTGTGAACCCGGCGTCACATCCAAGTCAAAAGGACGTCGGAGTATGAATTTAATAACAATAAAAGAATAAAAAAAATTATTTAGAACTTTTAATCGTCAAAATGTGACAAACGAGGAAAACGAAAATGCCAGCCCCCTCCTAACGCCACCGATGACAAAACCAAGGGGGATAGCGCAGCCAGGCACTCAACCCCTCGGTCCCTTCGCGCCACTTTGATGTTCCCGCGTTGTCGCCGCTCGTCCCGACCCCTAAATCTCTTCGATAAAAGTCCGACGTTGTAACCAATAGCGCCAGGCCCAAAGTTGAGTCTAGTTTTGACGAGACGCCTAAATAAACGGGCACTGCGCGACTCGCAGACCTACGGAATCGCTTTTAGAACCACCCTGTTGTTGATGCCGTCCTCCACAAGCAGGCACGAGTCACAAGTAAGCGTTCTGATCTCGAGACATCATCCAATTAACCCTAGTTTAAATCAAAAGTAAAAATCCGACCGGCGATCATGCCGATTCTTCAATCATCAACAAATAAAAAGATCACGCGCGCCTCAAGTCCGCTCGCCCGCACACTCTTTACCCTAGTCAACCATCCAGTCAGCCTTGACCATAGACGCGGCCGCGCCCCGCTCGGTATACTTAAATTTTAATCCATACTTAATTTCTATCACCTGCAAAAAACAGGGCGGATACCCTTGCAAAGGTATTCGCACTGACAGTGCGAAAAATCACAGAAGTTATGGTGCTTTTTCATTTGGCCCACACGTTGGAGTGGCAAAAAAAAAAAAGTGTCGAATTTGCGCGATATTTATTTCATTACCTAAAATAATTTATTTTATTTTTATGATATTTATCTTATAAAGATCACGACCTAATCTAGAGGACCTTAAGTTTTCATATTTTTTCACATATTTGTTTTAGAGTGAAAAATTGCCAATGTTGACGAATAAAAATTACGGGATTTGACCCGCCTCCGCCTCCCAGTAGGAGTCCCCTTGAAAGACCCACTCCGAACTCACCAGAATGCCACTTTTTTGTGGCGGGTAGAGTGGTGGTTTAATCAAAGTTAGAAGTTGGCCGGTGGATGCGCAGACCCTATATCATCAATAAAAAAAATCATGAGCACCTCAAAACTGCGTGCCCACGTACTCTCTATTCCTAGTCAAGCATTTAGTCAGCGTAAAAGAACTGTAGCCTCGTCTCGCACGGAGTACTCAAATTTCGAATCAAACTTATTTTCTGTTACTTGCAAAAAACAGGACGGATACCCTCGTAAGGGTATTCGCACCGACAACGGATAACAAAACTCATGGCTGCGGAAGTTCGCACCGACAACGGATAACAGGACGGATACCCTCGTAAGGGTATTCGCCTCGACAAAATTAAGAAAACCTTAACAGAAACTACAAAGCACAAAGAAACTAGCGAAAATCCATAAAAACACCCCGCACCCTGCTTACAATTTCAAGAGTGTTGTGTGGGTATAAATGTCAGAACCCGAGCTTGGCAGGTCTGAACCTTTTTCTAGAGCTTTCAAATTGTTATTTGGAAGGATATAGTTTGGTATGGGAAAGAGTGGGACACAGAAACCGGTTTCCTGCACAAGCCTAAGCTCGGTAATGACCCCAATGCTATCAAGGTTGTTTGTGAAGATTTCCCAACCTCTTTATTTCCAATTTGTAATGAAACAATTCTTTCCCCCCAAAAAAAGTGTTGTGTGGCCAAGAGTAAAAAACTCTTGAACATGCTTGACAACTCTAGAAAGCTTTCATCCTTTCACGAGTGGTATGGCGAGGCCCTATTGGAGGAAAACCAGTCCGCGCCGCCCTATCAATCTTGGTGGGCTCTATCACCTTACAAGTTTTTTTTGACGTTTTTTCTGCAAGTATCACCGTCCAAGTGACCAGCCCCAGGTAGGTCCGAGTCAGAGTTAGTTCATCTGGTCCCATGAACTGAGGCGTGTTTGCTAGCAGTTGATGGGTGCACCACTCAAGCAAATGGGTTGCGTAAGTGGTGCTCAACCTCACGCCCTGCGCTGCTTCCTATTCGGAGGGTTTTGAATTGCAGAGGGGTCCTAGGAGGACAGCGAAGATGGGGTGTGCCAAGGATTTTTGAAAAGTTGAGCGTGGGGACACAAACAGAATTGAAATCTCCCGTGAAAGGTCCGACTTTAGTAAGGAGGTCCGCCGCCATGCGGGTTCAAAGGAGAAAAAGGCGTGCGCGGGACTCACGGCTATGGGGAATTCAATTGAAAAAGTATCGTTGAACTTCCCAGCGAGCCGTCACTCTTCGTTTCGCGTGAAAGGGTGAGGGTACACGCATGGTATCTCATTTTCGGATGAGGTCTCGTCGGCGTTCATTACACAACTCCGAGTCCGACGTGGAGGGTCTCAATCGAGTAGCCTTTTCCTTGTGCTCGTTCTCGCCACGTGTGCGGTAGTGAAAACCCTTGGCCTGGTAATGCTCAACGCGGCGACAATCGCTGCACAGAGTGTTAGGCCAATAGGGCTTCACTGCCGTCCACAGAACGATGATCAGTTGGTGGAATCGCAACAACAACGAATAGGGCGGAAAGTGCGTGTCGATGATAACAAAACCCACTCCGACGAATCCAGAACACCGAGTTTTGGGAGGAAAGTAGTAACGCCCTCCGATCTTGGCGACGGCTTCTCGTACGTCCCACTCACATACACTTATCCTTTCCTCGTTGTATGGGAAGGGGCGTGGCGGGGGCACGGGAAGTTGGCACCCGGTCGGGTTGGGGCCGTCAGTCCACATGGCAGCAAAGGCAAACTCAAAACAGATCTTAATCATACATCATTCATTTGACACTCCAGACAACCAAATCATTCAGTCGATAAGCCAATCGTCCTTACAATCATGCTATAACAAACTTTTTGGCGCGACTCACCGCATGCATATACCAAAGTGAGAGAAGCAAGGTTACCATAATTCATCCATCACGACATAACGTGACCAGAGGAGAGAGAGTGAGAGTGTATGGACGCAGACCAGGAGGGAGGAACGAGTAGAAAGCAATCACAAAATGTCAGGCAATCTTGTCCAGGGAAGTTCCGGCTTAAATGTCGAGCGATCGAAATTCACACTCGAAGATATAAATTTTGGAACAAAAAAGGAAAGCACTTCTGCCATAAAATTCCACCATAGCCCCAGGCCATGCACTCACTCACAACGTCTCGCTTTCACTAACGGTCCCGACCGTCACACGCCAATCCACCATAGCGATCGTCACCCCGTTGACTTAGTCTCTGCACGACCCTGCTCGGATCCCACAGTCTGTCGGGTGATCCAGCATGCCGAGCGCTAAAACTACATCCAACTCATCGGGACTTTTCGACCGCACCTTCCTTTATACCACCTAGCCACAACTTCCCGGAAGAGGGCTGATGAGTCGGGAGAGAGATTTTCGGGAGCGCTTGTGGAATTTATAGCTGAGGAAAAAGAAGATGAACGCTAGGAAGGGTTAGGACTGAGACAAGGAGGAGTAGGGAAAGGCTCAGGGATACTCGCCCAACGAAAGTCAGGTCGATCCTTTGGATCCCAGTTGTAGCCAATCAGAATCGTCGTGTATCAAGAATTTCCTTCTTACACGGCTCGTCTCCTTGACTACAGGGAGTGAAGAGAGGGTCAACAAGGTATTTCAGCGAGGGGATTAGAGCGGGAAGAAGAAGAGCGCGAAGGAAAAGAGCGCGAAGAATAGCGTGAAATGAAACCAAGATTCAGACGATCAAGAAGGAGAGAAAAGGCGGGCAAGGTCGAAGGAGAGATGGAAAACAATTACAGAGAGAGAAGGAGTGTGAGCGCGAAGAAGAGAGTGTCGAAGGCAGCGTGGGAAGCGGGAAGGGGAGGCTCGCATGCATAGCGCCACGTGGAAGCAAAAAGAGCACCAAAACAGTTACAGCTAATTCAAATTGAAAAGTACCATATCCATGCGGTAGAGCGAGCGTGGGAGAAAATCCTATACCTATTCAAATTCCTATGAAAATTCCCAGAGCTTTCCAAGACTAAGTTGATAACATTCATGCGCAAGAAAGGACACGTCTGATTTCGCTCATTCCGGAATTCCAAACTGTCAACCCAAATTCCTAGCGTGCTCGCTAAGGCTTGCGTAATTCCCATGTAATTCCCGAATTTGTAAAAGATAAAATTTCCAAAAACTGATCGGAGGGTCCCGCATATCACATTCATGAAAATACAAAAAGAGGCCCCGTCGGGCTATCACCTAAAATTCGACAAAAAGGGGGAGGGGGGAGGACGGAAGATGGCGCAGGTCCAGAAGCTGGTGCGTCACATATGTGACGCTAAGGGGGTTCCAAAACTATGCGATCTCCTTATTGCATGGAGGAGAGCTAGTTTATATGGCGAAGGAGATCGGAGATCGTGAGGAGATGAATGAGGAACCAAGCGTATCAGGATGATGTACAAGCACTAGATCGAGGCAGGAGTCATGTTGACGCCAACTTCAACTGCATTATCTTCACAAATTGGTCAGCTCCGGGCTTCCGAGATCTCTATCACCCAGCCCTGTTGTGCGCCATGCCCTGCCTCCATTAGGTCGACAAAGGTCGTCCCGATGGCACCATCACAATTCCTCGATCTTGGCTGACTCTGCTTGGTTACTGAAAGTCCGATCGGCGGTAGCTAACGAGGAAAGGGTTCTGGAGGGGTCTAGGTCATTCGGCAGTGAGCGGAGGGAAGTTATCGGATGCTTCGTCCCCGAGATCGACAAAGTGGATGATTCTGTGCGCTCGAGGGAATTGCTGGTTGGGTCGGGAGAGGGAGAGGAGGTAGTCAGGATAAAGGGTAGGGATAGTGTGGAAAATATTGTCATGTAGAGGCTCATAGTCCTCTACTGCGGGAAACCGGAGATGATACAATACAACTCCATATGGTTATACTATCTCCAGGCGACACTGAAGAGAAGGATGTTGAGGGGGAATGATGGGGAGCGATGAGGGAAGATCGTGCATAAGAGTCACACGACAAAGTGGTGATAGAAGAGCTGGTTGACGAAAATGCAGTAGTTTAGAGGGAAATCGATGTGGGGAAGAGAAGAAAAGGAGAGGTAATCAAGAGGGCAGCTGTAAATTGGACGAGGACGGAGAACCCATGTGGGGAGGAGGACGAGGACGAAGCGCGGAGGGGGCGGCGGAGGTAGGATATGGTGAGCGGGAGCGGCGGCGACAGCAGGAGGATTCTGCACCATCGTGTCGACTGGCGGCGTCGGCAGGGACTTCGGGATTCAGAGCAGATCCTCCTCGCGCAGTGGATGGTACTTGGACCGACGGGACGTTGACCTGGCTTCCGACTCTTCTTCAGCTGACAGACCTGCAATGGCTATGCGACTTGGATCGTCGTCTGACGACACCTCGCCGTGTGCCCGGTGGGCGTTCCAAAACTCGTTCAGATCGAAGTTGTCTGGTGCAAGATCATCCAAGTCCAAATAGCGCCAAGCCGCGGGGTAGTCATCGCTCAGGTATTGGCCGAAGTCTTCCATACAGTTTGCCCAAATTATGGTTGGCGTCAACGTCCTCTCCAAAGTGACGGGTTCCGCTTGGCTGGGGTTAATGGGATTGAAGGAGATGATACTCGCTGGCAGGTCGTCAAAGAGCTGGGATAGAAAGGTGAGGAGCTCGTAGGCGACAGTCGCTCTACCTCCTTCAACGATCTTTCCGCAAAGAAGTCCAAACAAAGTGCCACACTTCTCCGTCTCCGTCAGCCACGCCTGAGCTAGTACTAGCGAGATCTCGTTGTACATCTCTAACTCCCGATTGCTGTAGTACCGAGCCCAGGGACACTTCACTGTTAGCATGCATACTCTGACCGATGCAAATTCAGTCCACTTGCCAGTATGAAGATAAAGAGGATGGAAGGGAGGGATCGTGGGGGGGCGAATCTCCAAAGTTAGAAGGGGATCGGCCTAAGATGGCCAGAGAGTTGGAAGATCTGAAGGGAGGGAGAAGGACGATAAGCGATTCATCGGCGTAATGCGTAAGGACGAAGAGGGGGAAGGGGACGAGCAGGGGGATCAGTGCTACTAGTCTGAAGAGAGAAGGTATCAATACACTCGGTTCCAACTATTTGCCAACCTGGTCGTGCTAGTCGTCGCCGCCAATCCGCTACCCACCCCACTCGTAG
Source organism: Chara braunii (assembly GCA_003427395.1). Lineage (NCBI taxonomy): Eukaryota > Viridiplantae > Streptophyta > Charophyceae > Charales > Characeae > Chara > Chara braunii. Next base: position 155,307 of record BFEA01000305.1, on the reverse strand, counting down.
CGGCTGGTGATCACCTCGTTGCGTTGCTGCAAGTGGATGGTGCATAGATTGCCACTGAAGGCGAGGATCACCGTTACGTCGCTCTGGTTAGGCCAAGAGAATCGATCGCACGTCGAAGCTTCCACCAGGATGACTGCTGCTCCCCGCTCTATTGAAATCGTTACTTCTATCGCCGCACACCAAGCCCCGTGACTAAACAGTTGCGCGAACTGGAGGAGATCGGGACTGAGACGAGGATGCGCGACTTGGCGAAACTGCAACGAAGGTCGAGGCTGAAGAAGATGTGGGGGAAGAGCCGGCTCGATGACAAAACTCATGACGAAGACCGAGGAGAAGTGGTACCAGACGAGGAAGGGGAAGCGAGATCCTCGTATGTGCTAGAGAAAGAAGGCGAAGGCGAGATAGGGTCCCCTGAAGGTGGGAGGGGGCGAAGGTAGGAGGTATGGCGGACGATGGGAAGAGAGCTATGGCTGGCGCTGGTCTCAGGGGCGATGCGCACAGTATGGGCTCCATTAGGGCCGAGTTCCACTACTCGAAAGCAGCCAGAAAACTTGGGAGCGAGTTTCCGGTCGCGTGCACATTTACGTACATGCACTAGGTCCCCTAGTTTATACTGGTGTTGTGGGCCTCTATTCCCATTCCGGGCCTCGTAACTACGGACCTGCCTACCGTGGGCCAGTTCGGTCGTTTTCTGCCTTTTTCGGACTAGCCTGGGGATAGTTTTTTCCATTAGCTCCGCGTACCGTTTTGCCTTGGCCTTGAGGGCCGACCGCGTGTCCCTTCCCCCATTCTCGGCATTTTGTGAGGCACTCCGATTGTCGACGCATGGGATACTATTCGTTCGTAGCTGAAAGGGGGTGAATCCAGTGGATTCGTGGGGGGTCGCCCGATGATTTGATGCACTATCTCGGGCCAGGGACGCATGTCATTGGCCGCTAAGTTCCTGTGGAAAGCGGTCTTAATCATGAGGTTCGCATTTTTGGCCAACCCGTTGGACTGATGGGGAGCAGTGTGTCGGAGAGTAACGCCACGACGCATTAATAATTCCTCTACTTCTGCTTTGAATTCAGACCCATTGCCGGTCTGAATCTCTTTTGTATCTAGATGGGTATTGAGGAATCGGTCGATGTATGTAGTTATCTCTGAGGCCTTACGTGTCTTATAGGGGTAAACTTCAATGTACTTCAAGAAACGGTCGACCAATACCGAGAGAATGAAAGTACTCACAACGGTTGGGGCTAGGTGGCAGGTCAATATTTGTCGTGTCCATACCGACTCGCCGGAAAGGACGTTCTACCTCCGTCAGGACGCGTGTTAGGCCCATGAAGAGGCGCACGACCGGCAGCGTAGACCAGACAGTTAGCGACCACGTGTCTCACGTCATCGTGAATATTAGACCAAAACCATCGATTTTGATCGATGGTTGCTTCAGTGACACGTATCGAGAAATGAGCGGCATGCTCCTCGTGGGCAAATTTGTTCCAGTCATATCGCTGAAACATGTGTGGAACCGTCAACCATAATCCCAATCCGTCTATTTGGCGTTTTTCCAAATGACCTTTGATCCATCGATAAACTCAGGACCGCTCGGTGGCCCTACGTCTATCATGTGAGATGGTCCAATGGTTTGCCCGCTAATTTAGCCTTCTATACTTCAACCCTTCGGTATTTTTCATCGTATTCAGGGCCGTCAGTTCCGGCGGCCTCGAATCGAACTTCCGTGGGGAGCTCGTCCGTCCGACACAGAGGGCACTTACATGCCTTACTAATCGTTCGATATCGAACGCCTACGCCATGCGCACGATTAACACACGTGGCACACCCTACCAAGTTAGTGAACCCCAATTCAAAGGGATAACAGTCTACCCCATAAACCCGTGAAATACACATGCAAAAATATCAGAACTTGTCCGAAAGATTGGCGAAAAATTCCAAATGCAGAAGAGGAGGGCAATCAATGATGTTGGGAGCAGAAGGAGGGGTCGCCATTGTTCCAGGAAAAGGAGAGAGAGAGAGAAAGAGAGAGAGAGGGCTCATGCTCACCTAATCCTTCAGAAGGATCTCCACCTCACCATACTGGGGCTCATTCTTTGGTTCCGGATCGTGCCACGGTGTAAGTTCCTCATTCTTTGGTACCTTGCCGTTTCGATGCAACCCTGTCAGCCCGTCCGCATTGCCGTGTTTCTCGTGTTTCCGATGACGGATGTCAAAATCCATGCTCCACAACGTAGTAGCCCATCGCCCGATCATACCCGAGTAGTCCTTGGACTTCTTCAGGGACAACAGTGGTTCATGATCAGTCACCAATGTGAACTTCCAGCCATATAAGTAAGCCCGGAAGTGACTGATTCCCCACAAGGCCGCGTAGCATTCCCTCGTTGGAGAAGAGTAATTCCTCTTGCAGGAAGGTACTGATTTAGACGCATATTCCACCATGTGTTCCAGGCCATCAGGTCCCACATGGGCCAAGATCGCGGAGATCGCCTCGGGCTGCCAATCGGATGAAAACAAAAGGTTTTTTCGGGTCCGGTCTTATAAGGACTGGGGCCGAGATCGGAGCCTCCTTGAGTTCTCGAAAGGCCTGATCGCACTGCGGGGTCCAGATCATCGACTGGTTTTTTTTCATCAAGTTTGTGAGTGGTCTCGCGATCGCTGCAAATCCCTTGATAAACCTCCGGTAGTATGAGGCTAGTCCCAAAAAGGCGCGTACTTATGTAACTGATGTCGGCACCGGTGCGTCTTTGACCGCGAATACCTTCTGCGGTTCCGGTTGCAACCCCTTGTCCGTAACCACGTGGCCGAGAAAGGAAATCTTTGCGAGGAAAAACTGGCATTTCTCGAGGGCCACCTTGAATCCACCGTCCTTTAGTGCGTGCAGCGTCCACTCAATATGTTGCACGTATCCTTCATAGGAACCCAAATACACAAGGATATCATCCATGTATACGATCACACAATAATTAATAATGCTCTGCGCCAGCCTCGTTTTTTGCACGAAGTTATGAAAAGTCATATTCATCACACGATGAAACGTGGTTGGGGCATTGCAGATTCCCATCGGGCATTGAATCCATTGCCAAGTCCCTTCGAAAAGAACGAATGCCGTCTTCGGGCGATCTTCCTTTCAAACTAGGAGATGATGGAATCCATGACGAACATCAAACTTACTGAAAATCGAGCACCACCAATAGCATCATATTACTCATCAATCTGGGGGAGGGGGTACATGTCCTTAATCGTGATATCATTCAACTTCCGATAATCAATGCATATACGATCCCTCCCGCATTCTTCGGTACAATCACCAAAAGAAATGACCATGGTCCGATGGCGGGTTTGATCCACCCATTAGCTTCAAACTCCTTTACTCTCTGGAACGCAGCTCGTCGTTGCACCGAAGAGTATCGATAGGGGGTGCAACTCATCAGTGGATGATCCCCTGTGAGGATCACGTCTTCAATCACACTTGACAACGCAATATCACAATCATGCATACTCTACACCTCAGCATATCCATGCAACACATCAATCAAAGATTGACGAATTTCTCGGGGAACGTGACCAGGTAAGGTGATCGTTGATCGTTCGAAAAGGTCCAGCCGTACGTCGATCTGACCTGCTTCTATCGGTTGCCTCCCCTCTATGCTGGAGAACATGGAACTGCTGGTGCGAACCGAAAAAAAAGTAGCAAGCATTTGTAATTCGGTCGGGCTAATCATTTCGGTTTCCTTAATTTCGGCATCGGTCTCGAGGTCAGTGGTGCTTGCGGTTATTCCCAATCTAGTTAGCTCAGTCGTTTTCTGCATCAGATTGGGAACATCATTGATCAGAGCTCCGACCTCCTGCCTAATTAGCGCGATCACAACACTTTGCATGAGCAATGGCCTAGGCGGGGAGACGAAAAAATCCAAGTACTGATCCATTTGTTGATACCTTTCTCATAATGAAAGCACGCCCTCGTACAAGGTTCGAGAGGGTCCCAAAAGGTCAGCCATATCCAAAATTTGCAAGATAGTTTATCCCAGGAAAGATGTTACTGAAATTTGAGTTTCTGTTAGTGCAAGTAGGGATAAAGGAGAAACAGGCTCCGTCTGGCTATCCTCTGTGTTCAGATCAAATGTCCTAGTAGTAATCGGATTTATCCGAAACTCTTCTTTAGCCTCGTGACCGAACAACTCGATTAACTGGCTCCATTCCTTTTCGGTAGGCATGTAATTTAACAGTTCGTCGTAGTTTCGCTCGTCAGACCCGTCACCATCGGATAGGTGTCGGTCCTCGTCACTGCTTTCGGACGACTCCTCTGGACTCGGGATTTGGATCTTTCTTATTCGAGTGAGATTGGGATTCTTTCTTGGTGATCGAGTGGAGACTCGTAGCGGAACCGTCTGAGGCTTTCCTCCAGTATGTGTAAGGACGAGCTGCTTGGAGTCGAAATGTATTCGTGCACCCACAACCATCGCCTAAGGTAATCCCAACAGTACCGAATATGATTGTACATCGATTACTATTGCGTTAACTAGGACATGTAGTTGTCCTACCTTGACAGCTACGTTTTCAATAATCCCGATTATGTTCATCGTTTCTTCGTCTGCAGAGACGTAGTTGTCTTTCCCAAATAAGGGAAAAATCGAATTCAATCGTCCAATTTTTTTAACAGTTTTCAAGGATATCGCTACTGCAGACGATCCGGTATCAACGAGGGCATTGAACGGCCTTCCCCATACCTCGCAATCGCACTCCACACTTTTCCATAGAACAAATCGAACTCGAACGAAGAGATTTTTCTCTGCATACGAAATGGTGGCGACTCGAGCAGTCTCGAGCGCGTCGGGCATGGTTAAGGTGGGTATCGGTTCCGATAGAGGAGAGTCTACTTCTGCCTCGTCGTCCTTCTTTTTCTTAAGCATCCTTTTAACGCGTTGGTACGTAAGAAGTGCTTCCCTTTTTTGTCCCAAAATTTATATCTTCGAGTGTGAATTCTAATCGCTTGGCTTTTAAGTCGAAACTTCCCTGGACAAAATTGCCTGACATTCTGTGATTTATTTCTACTCGTTCCTCCCTCTTGGTCGGCGTTCATACTCTCTCACTCTCTCTCCTCCGGCCACGTTATGTCGTAATGGATGAATTATGGTAACCTTGCTTCTCTCACTTCGGAATGTGCATGCGGTGAGTCATGTTAGAGAGTTTGTTATAACATGATTGTAAGGACGATTGGTTGATCGACTGAATGATCTGACTGCCTAGAGCGTCAAACGAATGATGTATGATTAAAATATGTTTTAAGCTTGCCTTTGCTGCCATATGGACTGACGGCCTTCCACCATAGCCCAGGCCATGCACTCACTCACTTCCGACTCGAACGTCTCACTTTCACTGACGATCCCGGTCGTCACGTGCCAATCCACCATAGCGATTGTCACCCCGCTGACTTAGTCTCTGCACGGCCCTGCTCGGATCCCATAGTCGGTCGGGCGATCCAACATGCCGAGCGCCAAAACTACAGCTAGCTCGTCGGGACTTTTCGACTCGCACCTTCCTTCATACCACCTAGCCACAGCTTCCCGAAAAAGGGCTGATGAGTCGAGAGAGAGATTTTTGGGAGCACTTGCAGAATTTATAAAGTTCCCAAAATGTCCGAATGGAAAGATGTCCGAGTGGTCGATGGTGTAGTATTGAAAATGCTATGTAAACTTTAGTTTACTGAGGGTTCAAGTCTTGCAGAAAGAAGATAGACGCTAGGAAGGGTTAGGAATGAGACAGGGAGGAGTAAAAAAAGGCTCAGGGATACTCGCTCGACGAAAGCCATGTCGATCCTTTGGATCCCATTTGTAGCCAATCAGAATCGTCGTGTATCAGGAATTTCCTTCTTACATGGCGTGTCTCCTTGGCTACAAGGAGTGAAAAGAGGGTCGCCAGGGCATTTCAGCGCGGGGATTAAAGCGGTAAGAAGAAGAGTGCGAAGAATAGCGTGAAACGGAACCAAGATTCAGACGATCAAGAAGGAGAGAAAAGGTGCGCAAGGTCGAAGGAGAGATGAAAAACAGTTACAGAGAGAGGAGCGTGAGCGCGAAGAAGAGAGTGTCGAAGGCAGCGTGGGAAGCGGGGAGGGGAGGCTCGCACCCATGGCGCCGACGCGGAGGCAAAAAGGGCACCAAAACAGTTACAGCTAATTCAAATTGAAAAGTACCATATCCGCGCGTTAGAGCGAGCGCGAGAGAAAATCCTATACCTATTCAGATTCCTACGAAAATTCCCAGAGCTTTCCAAGACGAAATTGAGAACATTCATGCGCAAGAAAGGACACGTCAGATTCCACTCATTCCGGAATTCCTAACCGTCGACCCAAATCCCTAGTGTGCTCGCTAAGGCGCGCGTAATTCCCATGTAATTCCCGAATTTGTAAAAGACAAATTTCCAAAAACTGATCCGAGGGTCCCGCATATCACATTCATGAAAATACAAAAAGAGGCCTCGTCGGACTGTCACCCAAAATTCGACAAAGAAGGGGGGGGGGGAATGGAATATGGCGCAGGTCGGGAAGCTGGAGCGTCGTACCTGGCAAGTTCTTTGTTTGAAAGTGCTTACGGGCCTGGCCGCACCACTCACCCAATGTGTACAATTGTGAATGTATCCTCGCCCAAAGCGTGACAGTATACACCTGCTATATTATTCAAATAGTATTTGACTTTTTGTCTTTTTCACGTTTTTTCACCTCACACAACCTACCTACCACTACTCCTAATTATAGTCATAAGGGAACCCCGTAGCAGCCAGAACCATGTTCACGAGAGAACATGCGGGGGCTGCTCTGCACCTGCAGATGGGCGATACCGGCCAGGGGACAGCGGGTACCGTCAGGGACCATGCCAACAGGATCAATCCCTGTGCCTCCCCTCAGGTCCCCTCCCCTACCAACATCAGCAGACTCTGCTCAATGCTATTGGGGGATCCAGTGGTCTATCTCCGGGTGACCAGCACGAAGCATGCCCAGGAAGGTATATGAGGACGTGGGGATTGAACCCACGCCCTCGTGAATGCCGCTTGCGAGCCTTACAACTGAGCTAGGCCGCCGGATCTTTTTCACGTTTCGTGAGTGGCCTCGGCACCCACCACCCACCAGTCACCACCCACCACCCACCACCCACCAGTCACCTAGACAAAGAATTTCTTCTACTTGAAAGAAATGTTTATTTCTGGGATTCGTTGTGTTCAGTGCTGCCTGTTCTTCGGGAACGATACACAGAAGATTTTTTTTTTTTTGAAAGCTGCCTTCTCCTCATCGGGGGACAGCCATATATCTTTCTCTCACCTCACATATTTTTAACTGGCGTTCTGCCATGCCATGGAACATATCTTTCTTCATTACCTAGCTACCACTACCCCTAAGGGTATACACAGGGGACCCCTGCAAGCATAGCTTTCTACCTCTCTTCTGTGAAGGGAGGTTCGCATAAATCGAGAAATGGTTCAGTGCTGCCCAGTCCCGTGGCTGGGTGCCTGGCAGATTCTTTGTTCTGAGGTGCTGATGAATTTCAATCAGGATGTACTCACACCAGCTCTATCTCCAATGTATCTGACCGCATTTAAGGCCGGGCCTGCATGTATCTGACATCAATTACTCACACCTGCATGTATACGACCGCATTTAAAGCTCCCTAATTTTACTTCACTTGTGTGTTGACCCCTCTGTGTCTGCCGCGTGTGGATTCTCGAGTCGAGTCTCGCCGTTCCGGGGCTAGGTCCCACTTGCACGAATTAAGCGAGATTGACCGTAGATAACAAAGATCAACGGCCAGGTTCTCGTAATCCGTGCAAGTGGGACCTTGTCCCCGGACGTCGGGAAGGCCAGCGGGATTATCATACAAGCAGTAGCGCCGGTCCGGGGGGTGGCGTCTCTCCGTGTGAACCAAGGAGCACGACACCTACCGGCAGAATGCACGCGCGCGCGCGCGCGGGCGCGGGGGCGCGCGAATGGGCACGCACTCGGCCGAACAGATTCGCTCTCGGAGGAGGCGAGACACCGATGGGGTCGGGGTTGGGAGCGGCTCTTGGCAGAAGGTAACGAACCAAGACCGTCAGCAGGTGCATACGAGATGCGGCGCCGGAGCGAAAAGACGAAAGGGGAGGTTGCCCTTCACTCCTGAGCTGTGCGCGGCGAGGAGAGAACGGTGGGCGGGGAATGCGGTGAGTCTCGCTGATGTGTCGCCCCCGATGATGTTCCAGCGGTTATAACGCGGGACGTCGTCAGGCCGGCCCGCGGCCGCACCGCGGTTCACTAGCCGCGAGGCGCGTCCTTGGCGCTGGTTGCTGTCTGGAAAGCGGGGAGCCGAGTTCGGGCATCCATCACACAATACCGTACCGGCGGGGCAGAGCGTGAAGCGCCCACGTGCCATCATCATCATGGCAATGGCAGCTGGGGCAGTCTGTGGCGGCTTGATGATCTCCGCGGGCAATGGCGCCAGCGGCGCCTTGCAGCTGACTGCCAATGCCATGCCTCGAGAATGCGTATCTTCATCCAGCGCTGCATTTGACATGGCGGCTGCGATGACGCTGGGTGGTGGGCCAGCACGCTTCCTTACTCCATGCGGCCGAAGGCCGAGGACCAAGCTGCCGGCCTCCTCCTCCACATGGGACACGGCCATGGCGATGGCGATGGCAGATAGTGGACACATGGCAGGCTCCAGTACTACTGCATTCCTTGCTCTTGCTTTCTCCAGCAACAACACATCCCCATCGACCTTAGCATCATCGTCGTTCTCATCTTCTTCTCTGTGGGAGGTGGCGGAGGGAGGAGTATTCGGTATTACCCCGGGAGCGTCGGCATGTGCCAGCCGTATACCGTGCCAGAGGGGGAGCAGGAGACGATGCCAATCGTCATCAACCTTCGTTACAGACCAGGTGGCGTCAGGGGGGGATGATGGGGGGTCGGTTAGCGGAGGGGATGGCTCGCGGGGAAATGGCGGGGGCGGAGGCGGAGATGGTCAGAATGAAGGAGGAGCTGGAGAAGGGGAGGGAGGCGGCACGGGGAAGTCAGAGGCGATTGCGATAATGGCAGCGGTCGGTCGGACTCTCGACAGTCTCCCCGCCGACTTGGCAAAGGCTGTCGCCGAAGGGCGCATTCCGGCCTCGATTGTGTCGAAGTTCCTAGAGCTGGAGAAGTCGCCGTTCATGAGATGGTTGATGCAGTTTGGGGGATTCAGGGAGCGCCTGCTTGCTGATGATCTCTTCGTTAGCAAAGTTCTGTTCGAGTGCGGCATCGGCGTCTGCACTAAGGTGCGTACCTACCGAGGTCCTCCGTTCATCATGTGCTTTTACTTCGTTGGGTTTGCTTCTCCTCCGTTCATCATGTGCTTTCCCGCCCTTCCTCTCTCGACTACTGACGGCCATGATCTCCTCTCTCTCTCTTCTCAGGCCCTTGCCTCTTGCATTCTGTCTGTCCTTGAAAGTCGTGGGAGGAGACAATGGGGGGAGCTCTCATGTCATTCGAATTCCGCGGCTGTCTCTGGAGTCAGAGAGTCAACGAACACTGCTATGCATCTCCCTCGGTGAAGAATGGCAGAGCTCGTCCGTGCATTCAGTCCTAATGTGTAATGTCATCTAATCCTCCTGCCCGTGCCTCGATTTCCACTTGTCCTTCGTCGGCCTACCACCATTGGCTTCTCTCTCATTCCCCTTCCTCTCCAGCCTCTCTTCTCTCTCTCTCTCTCTGTGCCTCTCTCTCTTTATCTCACTGCTACGCATCTCCCTCGGTGACGAATGGCAGAGCTCGTGCGTGCATTCGGTTGCAATGTCTAATGTCCTGTAATCCTCTTGCCCTTGCCTCGATTTCCACCTGTCCGTCGTCGCCCTACCTCCATTAGCTTCTCTCACATTCCCCTTCGCCCCTAGCCTCTCCTCTCTCTCTCTCTCTCCCGCTCTCTCTCTCTCTCTCTCTCTCTCTCTCTCTCTCTCTCTCTCTCTTTGGCTGTCCGCGGTTGTGTTTCTGACTTTCGCGCGCCAGGCTTTCGTGCTTGCCACTGTCCGTAATAGTCGCAGTTGAGCCATTCGGCTCCGTTCTGCACCCTCGCCCTTCCTATCGTCCACGTGTCTGTTTCGCTGTCTGCGTGCTCCGTCCAGCTTGCTCGCTTGCGTTGGGGCACCGAGCGTTTCGACAATGAGATAGATGATTGACCGAATGGAGCACCGAAAGGAGGCAGGCGTCGTCGTGTAGCAGGGGATGCTTCGTCCTATCATCGAGGACCGCGATCTCTTGTCTGCTTTAGAGTGAAGAACCTTCAGCTGCCTCGGAACTTCAAGTTGCCCGGCTGATGGGTTCTTACCAGATTTCCGTGTACCTGGACCACAGCCCCGCCAACAGGAATGCAGACTCCCGCCGTGCACCTGGGCGGATTTCCCGGTCTATACCGATGGATCTGCTTTGGTTACGTTCCGCTCTGATTCCTCTCTGACGTGCAAACCGATCCATTTCCAGTTGCCCTGCTTTGATTATGACCCGAATAGAACGCCCGGACATTATTAGTGTAACTAGACTGTAATTCGAACCAAATACAGCTGTAGTTTGACCAGGCGTTCTATTTTTGTGAAGACTGTAGGTATGTATTATGCCAGCAGAAGAAAGACGGCAGGAAGGTAAGGCGAGGCGAGGGGATAGTACATAGTTGAGAAAGCCGTACTCATTTTCCCGCGTCGCGTAAGACGCTCCGTTATTCTTCCTCTTCCCCCTACCCSCCCCCCCCCCCTCCCCCCCTCTTCCGTTGCCCCCTTACCCCCTCCCCCMYCYCSYCYCCCGCGCTCACMYCTTCCTCTTCGCCTCTTATCGTATCCTTCCTCTGCTGTTGCTYYGCTSTTTCCCGGTCYGTMCGCCGACTCTCGATCCGTCCGTACGATGCATCTTTCTTGTCGGTCGATGTGCCGTTGTGGTTGTTGTACCTCCTCCTATCTTCTTGCCTTCTTGTATGCGAATTGCCTCCGCCGCCGCTATACTCACGCAAGGTGTATAAATAGAAGGGAGACCGGTGGAGCGTGGCCCTCACGTCCTTCTCTTCGCCTCTTACGTAATTTAGTTATAGAGCGTGGGCAGCTGCACTCGCCTTTTTTTAATCAAATTTCACACACTACTGTCGTGACTCGGTGGAGCGAGGCCCTCTGCTTAGGCTTTTTTTAAGCGTTTCCCGTTGACGTGGTTATTAAAGAAGGTCTAAAACAGGAATGTTTAGACACAACGTAGTTCGTAACTTAACTTTATAGCTTAGTTCCCGTGAGTGCTTGATTAGCTACGGTAACAAATCTACAAGGGGGCGATTGCAATGTTCATGAACTGGGAGAATGCGGCTACTTTGTATGGGCATCGCGACACGACTCTCGAAATGTGCAAAATGGGAATTGAACATGGCCAGATTCACCCGCCAAATTCTTGTCTTTTTCGCATTTCGAGAGTGGTGTGGCGATGCCCTATGTCTCGTGACTCCTGGTGGTTTGACGAATGAAGCGCTGTTAGCAGCGAGAATGGGGTCAAATCTGTAGCGTTGATATCACGGCCTAGAGGGGGTCAGACCGATGGTGAAAAAAAAAAAAAAAAGGAAGGAAGGAAGGTTGAAGGTGGTAATCCATGTACGATCGATTTCGCAGCCATGTACGATCCATATATTATTATTATTATTATTATTATTATTATTATGTTTTTCCTTCTAGCGGGTTTACATACCGAATGAAGGCGACGAGGGTTCATTCGGCGTGTAAGCCCGATACAAAAATAAAAAAAGAACAGGGTTGTTAAATAAAAAAGGCGACCAGGGTCCCGAAGAGAGGAGGATGAGATCGCGAAAGAAGACGACGATCGCATGAAGGTTGAGTTGGGTATGCTTCCTTCTCATCCCCCTTTTCGTCGTGTTTGCAGGCTGAGGATCCACGGATGCACGGATGTACGGATGCACGAATGTACCGATGCACGAATGTACGGATGCACGGATGTACGGATGCACAGATGCACGGATGCATGGACGCAAA
>BFEA01000305.1:114575-126589 GCA_003427395.1 Chara braunii | reverse complement strand
CGGCTACGAGTGATTTGCTCGTTCTGTTTTTCGGAATCTGGACTTAATTTTTGTTCACACCTGTCTTTGCGATTTCCATCTCGGATATACTGTGTTCGTCTCTTATACACATCTAGAGGGGAGATAAAGCACCACCTATCCTACCCCTTCCCGCCACCAACCCTCCCCCCACCTTCCCGCGCCCTCTCCCTGTTCAACGCACATCCCAATCGCCCAACCCACTCGCGCCCCTGACCCCAATCGCGCCCCACAGCCCCTGTCTCTTATACACATCTAGATGTGTATAAGAGACAGCTGAAAAGTTGATCGAAAGATGTGTTATGCAGCATTGCAAATTTGCAATACAAAAATCTTCTGGCTGAGGATCGCCTCGACATTCGTAGCCAAGACGTTCGTATTGGTCAGATGTATCGGTCCTTCGTCACCGTGATAAATACAATGAGAAGTTTGAGAACACACTTCGACACTTTTCTCGTCGGATTGGTCAGGTGTCTCCGGTCCAGATAAGGGGACGTCTCTGGTCCAGATAAGGGGCCCGGCCCCGTCATGGTTGAGAGGCCGGAAGGATGTCTCGTTCCAATTTTAATAGATGTCGTATTCTGTTTACCGATGGCTTTCCTCAGCCTGTGAGGCAGCAACTGCTGAAGTACCCTGTCGGTGGATGTGAAAGAATGTAAATAGAGACGCATAGGGAAGGAAAAGGACGAATGGGTGGACGAGGATATGCTTGCTTGTAAGCATTGTCTTATTCTGTGGCTTTTTCTCTGACGGGTGTTTGTTTGGACTGTTGCAGATATCAAGTGCTGGCGGGAGTTGTTGAGCAGCGGATCCTTGAACCATTGCTTCATCAACAGAAGCTTGCATTGAGCTTATCGAGCTTCGCTGTCAGAACAGCCAATACATTCCTTGGCTCCCTTCTGTAAGTACTTGCTTGACCCAAAAATTTACGTCGATCCCAATGGGTGTTTTTTTTTTTTTTTTTTTTTTTTTTTTTTTCTGTTCTGTGGGACCACTCATATGTCTTCCATAAGCTATAAAACTCAATTAATTTATTTTAACTCACTTCTCTTTTATTGTTGTTCTTTCCTCTCTTGTGTTTTACGTTCTTTGTTCTCTTGATCATTCTAGTTCCATGTGAAATGTGTTGACATCATCTTCTCTTACTCGCTTCACGGTTGTGTGCTTGATCCTTGTCTAGCTGTGTATTTGTCTGTTTTGTACCCCTTTTTTTTCTTGTTTTTCTTTTTCTTTTTTGGGTGGGGGTGCCAGCAGTGGCATTGTTTCGTACTATTCTTTATTCTAGTTGTGTCCTTGCTCCTTGTCCGTTGGTTTTTGTTTGTTCTTCCCATCACATCGTTTATCGTGAACGATGTTGACGGTTTGGATTTTGACCTGAGTTGCTGGACTGGCACTCAACCCTGTCGTCTGAACACCTGCATGTTGCTGATACACACGTCAAAGCAGGACGGCGCCCACATACCTGTTGCGATCAGTAATTTTATTTTTATTTTTTATTTTTATTTTTTATTTTTATTTTTTATTTTTTTATTTTTATTTTTTATTTTTATTTTTATTTTTTATTTTTATTTTTATTTTTGTTTATTTTTGCAATTAGTAATTTATTATCTTGATATTGCAGACAGACTTTTGAAGGTGAATGTCCACAACCGTGAGAAAATGTAAAAACGTAATTTTTAAAATCATTTTTTCAAATTTTTTGTAATTTTGTAGTTTCTTGCTTTTTTTTTTTTTTTTTTTTTGGGTTCTGACAAATGAAATAGTAATAATAATTGATGATTGATGTGGTTTTCTCTTGGGGTGGAAACAGGTGGGTGGATTATGCGATCTGGGTCGGAGTCCAGAAAGTGCGGGAATGATGAGTTGCACATGAACATGGACACTTTTGAAATGGCGGCGATCGGTTGCTTGACGAGGAATGTTTGCAAGCAACCAATCTAAAGGGAAGCATCGAAATATATGGGATTTACGTGTGGGTCTAAGTTTTGTGGGAGGATGTTCCTCCTCCCAAAGGCATGGGACTCAATGCTCAGCTTGTTACCAGCAGGGTCAGGAGTCGTTTTTTGGTCGGGAAAGAGGCACCTCACCTGCGGGAGGAGCTTCAGGGGTCGAAGATGTGGTACCCTGTCCCAGCGGTCAGTCTATGGTCAGATGCGGGAGGGAAGCTGCTATCCGTACAGCGCACAGGGCATAACCTAATGAGAGTTGGTGCTGGAGATCTGGAAATTGAGTGGCCGGCGACAGACAGGGTTCGATTGACTGGCTTGTATTGCGCAAGCCTGCCTGCTGCAGTAGCAGTGGCAGCGGCAGCGGCAGCAGCAGCAGGGAGCGCGACAGCGGCCGTGGCACTGGCGGCAATAGCGGCAAACATAAGCCCATGCTGGGTTTGGTTGCAAGAATTGAAGTCCATGTGCTTGCTTTGTTCTCAACTATAGGAGGATGATGCATAAACCAGGGATCGCATGCCTAACCTGTGGAAGGATGGAGTTTGCCAGAAAGTGATGGTTCTCCCACTCAGTCTTCTCTCCAGATTTGAGGCGGACACTATTTATTCTGACTCGGCCTCACTCAGGCTGACTGAGAAAAAGCCCTAGCGTCGGCATTCTGCTGACGGGGACGGTGGGATTTTGAGACGTTAGGTTGTGTTCCCGTTTCAAAGAACCATTTCCTTTTGCGGCTTAATGACAAAAAGGACATTGCTTTTTGTCATTGTCAAGGTGTTATTTTAGGAATGCTTTTTTCAGCCTGTGAAATGGTGGAGCTATCAGGGGAATTTCGTTCTACTGAGCATGTGCTGCTTAGTTGTACTGTGGCAGGCCGCAGGAGTGAATACTGAAGTTCGTTTCAAATTAAATTGCTTTTTTCAGCCTGCTTTTCGGGGGGGGGGGGAGTGAATATTTTTTAATTCAATAATAATAGTGTATTGGTACTCAAGTGTAGACCCTGGGGCTGGGCGCGCAACCGGGCGGCCCTAGTCGGTCCCCCCGGGTCATGCAAAATGGGTGACAGGGTACCGAGTGGTGGTTTCCCGGCCATTTTGCGCTGCAGGGGATTCTCAACATGCACTGCGGGTCTACCCCCCCGCCCGCGCCCGTCTAGTGGCTAGGGCGGCGGGCGCTCGGGGCTTCTTCTCTCGCTTTCTTCTCTGAACTCATGCTGTCCGGGGATAAGTAACCGGACTGACGCCCCCCCAGAATATATGGGGCATGTGTTTCTGTTTAAAAAAAAACAAAAAAACAATGTGTCGGAATTTTGCCCATTGTTTTCTCGAATGGTACACCCTCAACATCTGTTCTCCCTGGAGGATAACTGAAGCTCAATTGCTTACGATGCTAAATCCTTAGCTATCAGGAGTAGTAGACTCACTAGGCCGTCCTGTTGTCAGGGAGTAGGGGGAGGACAGATGGTTTGCCGTCCCACTGGTTGTAAATGTCCAATATATGTTCTTTCAACTTGATTTGCATGACTCACTAATCCACAAAGGCAGTAATACCTATCTATACTGCTCCATGCTGCCGTAAGAAGTCATTGTTTATTGCAAATTCGCCAGATCCACAGCAATCATCATCAAAATCAGATACCCGAACTGGCGAGCAAAATCATATCAAATTGCCATCAGCTACCTCCCCCCCGATTCCCAAGATTTGTAAGCGCGTTTCAACCGGGGAGGTAAAAGCTCTGCCTATCCTACCCCTTCCCGCCACCAACCCCACCCCCACAATCCCGCGCCCTGTCCCTGTTCAACGGACATCCCAATCGCCCAACCCACTCGCCCCTGACCCCAATCGCGCCCCACAGCCCACAGAAACGAAATGAGAATGGAAGACGAAAACTGGGAAGAGAGAAGCAACCGGATCACACTTACTTCCCCACCAGTGTCTTCCCCAAGTTCGGTGTCATTGCCGGTTTCATTGTTGCATGCTATGTAGTTGACCTTGTTGTTGTTGTTGTTTTCATCGCAGCGACCGTCGTCATTCATAACCACATCGTCAGCAGCGAGGCCGACCACAGTATCGTCATCGTCATCCTTATGAAAACGCTCATCGATCTCGGCACACAGGCCCCGCCGCTCCTCGAGGCCCCCGCCTCCGTGACTTATGAGCGCATTCAAGCATAGTCGATCCGCACATTCCACACAAGAGGGCAGCCCCTCTCCCTGCCCCCTTGCCTCGTCAGCCTGCTCAAGCAGCCCCCATTGCTGAACAGAGCTCAATGTATTCGATGACCTCGCTGCTGCAGATAGTGATGTCATCGTCGTGGATGTCATTTTTGGCAATACAACCGCTGATGATGTAGCTGTACTCTATGTCAACTCCGTTATTGCCATAGTTGGTGAAGTTAATGTTGTTGATGATATTATGAAAGATGTTGGAGGTATTGATGCTGTATCTCTGTGCTTGGCAAACCACACGCATGTCTTCTCGCCAAAAGGTCAGAGAACTTGTCTTTAATCTGCTGCACCAACTCCACGCAGTCGTAGAAAACGGCGATCGCCCGCGCTCTATCACTCGCGTCCCGCTGTCGTGAAGAGATCAGTTCATAGAGCTCATCATCCAACCCATCATAGATCTCCTCTCCCTCCAGCAGAACTTCGTATGGCAGAACCGCGTTCGCTTGGCATAGTGTCGCATGCATCTCCTCCAACTGCAGTTTATAAGTCATCGCAAGGGACAACACAGACACTTCCTCCGTCTCCATGCCCCCCTCCATCGTTGCTGAGATTTTTGAAGCCGCCGCCACTAAACGTCGTCGTATCCAATCGTTCCACAGTTGGCGCTACCCCTGTCCGCGTGTTGCGGGGCACATGCGTCACCAACAGCATACGCCACGTGGCAAAACACCACTAACGTCTGCTGGGCGCGCGCACAGGCCAAGCGCCCGGGGAAACCCCCCGGGACACTAGTCGAGCCGACGGCCCGGGCCTTGCCGGACCAGCAGCTGCGGGGCGCTAGCGCTTGCGGCCGACTCACGTCCTCTTTGCCTAGACTCCACCAACCCTTCATAGTCTGGGGATTTTCCAATGTCTATCTTCAATCCAAGTCTTGGGGTCTATCTCTGAGGAAGCCTCGGGGGCTAGAGTTGCGATCTGCATCAGCACTATCGGGCACCTACGAGAATTGGGGTTAAAAATCAGAGTCTTTACCCAGCGCAGGCTAAGTGGCTGGACCTGCGTGGCTGGGTCAATGATACCCAACCCTCCTTTAGTTTTGGGTCGGATTGCCGAGTCTCATGCCATCCCGCTAATCGCATAGGGGGACTCGTTGTTCCCCCTCGAAAGAAAGGTTGTGATTTGTCTCTTCAAGGCACGAGATCCTATCTTGCTCAGGGGCCACAGGATTAACTTGTACCATAAGGAAGCCAAGACCACATCATTGATGACCAGCGCGCGTCCAAAAATCGAAGTGTGCTTCCCATTCTAGTTGAGTAATTTGGACATCGCTGGGGCGGTGATCCAATCATCATTGGACTCGGTAGTCTTACCTTTTGCTTATAGGGATGCACCCAGGACCCGCAGCGGGGCATCGGGGGGTAGCCATGTAATTTGCGGTCTTTCAGGCAGCCTGCCACCCTGATGATGGAGCCACCAACCCACCGTTTTTTTACCCCAATTCACCATCATATCTGATAATCGGCAAAACCTGTCCATCAAGGCCTGGATCCCCTCCCACTTCTGTGCCCTTGCTTCCGCCATGATTGTTAGGTCGTCCACAAATAGGGAGCAGACCGGGACCGCCTCCTCCAGGATACCGGTCACCTCAACACGTTTTATATCTGTGTTGCTCTGCAGGTTAGGCGATAAGGCCTCCATTATAATAAAGAAATGTAAGGGGCGATCGAGTCTCCTTGCCTGACCGACCGCTGCAGCGGGAAGGGGGGGGGCACTAGGTCGTTGGCTTGGACGCAGGTGGTGACATTTTTATGCAAGATGCTTATCCATCTGCGAAAGTCAGGGCCAAAATTCATTTTTTCCATACTCGTCCAAGAACTACCAGTCGACATGGTCATAGACTTTTTTGAAATCGATGAAGGTGATAATTGGATTCTGCTTTTGTTGCCTAGCCAAGTTGACCATCTCGTTTACCAGCAGAACGTTTTCCTGCACGGTCTGAGCCGGGTGTATGACGTCCTTTAAAACCTTGGTCATTCCGTTCGCCAAGGCTTTGGCGAGCATCTTGTAGACTACCGTCAGGAGGGTGATGGACCTATAGTTCCTGATGTTCATTTTGTCTCCTTTTTCATATAGAAGTGTCAAAATCCCCTGACCCCCCCTCCCCTTATATCCCCGTCCTCCCATACCTTCTGATAGTTGCTTCACAAGTCCACGCTTAGGATGGACCACAAGGTTTTCCAAAATTCATTTGGGAAGCCATCAATGGTGGGGGTATTTTCTTCCTCCATCTGGACAGCGCCATCCATATTTCATCCTTGGTAAATGGGGCGTCCAGACTTTATTTTTGTTGCCTCAACAACGCTCTTGTCGTTAGCCTAAGGAAATTGTCCAGGTTTCTCAACCGAGCTTCATCTCGCGGATTCACAATCTCAGATGTGTAGAAGTTTTTGAAAAAGGTTATAGTGACCCGTGTACGGCGGACCGTTGAAATGGTTAAATTATCCCCTCCCTCCTCCAAGTCAAAAAGGGTCTTGATCAAAATACGCTCAATCCTTGTTGTAGCCAAGCTAAAGAAGTGTGTGTCCATAGTAGCTTTGTTGTTAAACTTAGAAAGTTTACTATGCACTCTAAGCCTCTGCCACCTGTGTCAGGCACACTCTAGCAGTTGTTGGATGTCATTCCATAAGTTTTGTGGATGGGCCTGTGATTCTACCTGGATGTTTACTGTGTTGCACGTTCCTTTGAGAACTCCTTGCACTTCTTTGGAAGGTCGAGCAAACCATTGTTGAACCACGTCGCTAAGGAGTCAAAGCGAGGTTTTTGTTGCTGCCAAAAGGACCACTCTGCCTTGATCAAGGACTGGAGCCGTACATCAGGGAGTAGGGATATGTTAAGCTTGTAGAAAACTGGCCCCTGATCGGGCCGTTTTCTCATTGTAAGGATCAACCCGATGTCTTCATCAAGGAGTAGGGATATGTTAAGCTTGTAGAAAACTGGCCCCTGACCGGGCCGTTTTCTCATTGTAAGGATCAACCCGATGTCTTCTGATCAAGCCTAGGGTGAGGATTTTGATTGCCTTGCGAGGTTGTGACGAACTGTTTTTTGCGACTGCGCGATTTTCTGCGCAAGGCTACTTCGGGGGTGCATTGAGAGGGCCCCGTCGAGTTGCATGGATGCCCTCGTCTTTTCTTTTGGGATTCAGGCTGGTATGGTCTGTGACAGTTGGTAGTGATCGTGCCATAGCGAGCGCGGAGGATAACTGTAGCCATAGCTTCATTCTTGTTTTGCTGTGGGAAAGGGGAATTATGGCACGATCAGCGCGCTGGAATATCTTTTTGATTTTTCAACTGATGTCGAGCCCCCGTGGGCTCTCAGAATTTCTTTTCTCATATTTCTCATTGCAATTACGACTTACACTAGGAATTTTGGTGCATCACGATTTTGCCGACAACTGCCCGGCGTTTCTTGCTTGCGTGCGCTTTGCCGCGTCAGGGTCTGTGCTTTGGCTTCCCCGCGCCTTAATCCTGCGTGAAACCGTAATCCTCTTCTTGGCAAGCTCGAATATAACTGTAATCTTCTCCTTCTTGATATCTTTGTCGCATCCCTGCACGCGCATATTCCTCCCAATCCTATTGGCCTAAGCGATGCCGGATTGGATCGATGCGTGGAGAGTGGCTACGTCCCCCACTCCGCGGCCCGACCATGCAATCGTAGGCACTTCCTTCTTCCTTCTTCCCTCCCACTCAGGCACAATCCCGGGAATCTCGCGCAAACGCTCATGCTATAAATTTTGCAAAAGCAATTAACTCGCTCTCTATGAATTTTGGAGTTAGCGCGGTCAAGAGGATCGACTAACGAGCAAGAGTTGGAAGGTGACTAGAGAGTTGGCGATCCGACGAGCTGGTGCTGGGTAACGTGGGGCCGCGACGGACTGTGGCGCACGGGCGAACCTGGCTTGCCGGTGTGAGGCGACGGACTGCCCGCCTCGGGATACTGTGGAGAGAGAGAGAGAGAGAGAGAGAGAGAGAGAGAGAGAGAGAGAGAGAGAGAGAGAGAGAGAGAGAGAGAGAGAGAGAGGGGATGTTTTGGAGTGGTGCCTTTCTTCAATTTTGCTGAGTAATTTTGATGTTGGACGAAAGTCGTCCTCATTTTTTTGGATCAACCCCTCTCGGCCTTTTATTTTCTCGTGAATTGATGTGTGATTCCCTTCCCCGCTCCCTTTCCTTCCTTGTTTGGAGTCATTGATTTGGGCGGGCTGATTCTCTACGTCACTCCATGCATGTTTTCGGGTCGACAGGACGTCTGAGATAGATGAATGTACGGTTCGACGGTTTTCTTCTCGTTTTGAACATGCTAATTGTTTGGTTGATTGCCTAGTCCGTGTATGTCTGATCTTCGAAATCAATGAGTCAAATGCGTGGATGATTGATGTTTCTTTAAATGTAGATTAAATAAGCATGCTGATTGCATAAGAGGTCTGCCTCGCGTTGTGATCATCCTTCTTCGAGCTTGCATAAAGGATTGGGGACTGATGACCGCAGGACAGATCTTGTGCACACACGTGTAAGTCCGGACGCGGAAGATCGTCTCACACGCGTCTGCGAGATCTGCCCCCGACCCATCCCCGATCAAATACCCCAATGTCTGGACTCCCGCCCCACCCCGCGAGATGAATATCGAAATTCCCTTCCGCATCACTGACCGCAAATGCCTTAGGGATCACGAGTTCCGAGAAAATTGGGAGCACGCGTGTTTGTCTGCATGAACAAGGATGGAACCTCCAAAATTTCCATACTTGACAGGAAACGAGCATGTTTGTGAGTGGGATATCGAGCGGGTCCTAGAGTGTATTCCCCACAACCTTGAGTTTCCCAACTCGTGCACGTGTCACCTCGTCGCGGCATCCGGAATAATTATTCTGGAAATCGACTTCCCTCCCTATCACTGCATACTGCCCTTTCACTCTTTGACCATCGCCCCTTGGCCCGCACTTGCTCCCTACTGGCCCCAACCCACGTGCTCCGAGTGCCTACAGGACCACAATTACCGAGCGTCGAGCTTCATCCGACGAGCTCACTCGGAAGAAGAACGACGAGAACACAGCCTTCGGCTGAGACCGGCCGCGTCGGACTCCGAAACTTCCGGCATCCGACGTCGGCAGGTAGCCAGCCAGCGAAATTGCCACAGCGTCCCGCGGTACACCGGATACGGATCCGACCCAGACGACGGGACCAGCGGAGGTAACTGCCCCGCTCCCCGAATCGTAAAATGGGATCACAATCCACGATTACCCACTTGCACCCACACCCCCTTTTTCGCACTTCCAGGCCCTCTCCAAGTCCGATCAGGAAGTCGAACCCCGCATGAGGTTGGGGCGTCACAAGATCGTAAAGGTACGATCATTCGAATGAAGGAGGCGGAAGGTGTCGAAGAGTGACAATGAGCTACACAGGTTTTCCATAATTTGCTCGTCCTCCTCGGCTACATGGGATGGGGATGATGGCGGACTTCAGCGGTCTATCCACTATCCGAGGCTGCGTTAAAAATTAAATCCCCCGCTATGACCAGCGGAATCCCATCACGGATTCTTGCCCCCAGGCTTCCGAGGAAGTTGCTCCTCTCCCTAGCTGAGTTTGGGGCATAGTTCTAGCTCCGACATTCCTAGCATCGACATCCATCGCCAATCCTGCTCGTTTGCTGCCCAGTGCACCATCTGCAACTGTGACTGCGGGGGGAGCCAGATGGCCACCCCGGCTGTCCCTGGGGTGGGTGCATGAGCCCTGAAGGTAGTGTACGGCCACACCATCATGTGAGCCCTGTGGTATTTTGGCTTGTCTTTCAGGTGAGTTTCTTCTGCACAGATCACATTTGGCCATGTCCTTCTTCACACACCTTTCAACTGCAGTGGTCCCAGATTGCCTGACGCTTTTCAGGGTTGGGGGTTGCCAGTCCATTTACATTTAGAGATTGCAAGTATAGATCTACCGCCTTCACGCAATGCCTCCAAGGCGGGTTTCTGCAGTAAAACGTATCTACGCTCTCCATTAACAGCCTTTTATAGCAAGGGGGTCAGGCTAATGGGCTAATAGATGGACCGAAGGTTTAGCATCGCTGGCTACAGTGAATGCCATGTGCGTACATCCCACCTATCCAAATTAAGGATGTTTTGGCTGGCAATGACACACTAGCACTTAAGGACGTCGTCCTCTGATCAGAAGGGCCCTGGTTTAACCTTCAAGCCCCGCAAATCCAGTAGTGTGCCATGGCTAAACCACCGCAGTCCTGCAGTTTTTCCAAAAAGAACATAAAGTTCCGTGTCTGCAATTTGGAGGGCATTCCCTTCAACAAACCTTTTTACCGCCCGGTAGCCTGCGGCAAACTTTTTGGGGATAAATTCCCCTACTTGCCGTGTGAAAGCAGCGTCCCTCTGCACTGGGTCCTTCCAGTGTGCTGAGAAGTGCCAACTGTGCAGGGAGATCCACCCTTTCCTCTCGTTGCCTCCTACAGGGGACAGTCCCAATGCCCACCTTCCATCCACCTTCTTCAGTGGGATCACTAGTACCCCACCTGCTTTTGACAGGGGTCGCTCGTACAGCCCTCGTTCGACTAGTTGTCTCACTTTCATTCTTCGCGAGATCAGACTCTCGTCTCCCACCTCCTGCGTCTCCCCTTCTTTATCCCTTGCAGCATTCCAGGTCCGCGCCCCTTGTGAGCCATACTCCGAAAGGGTGGAAGGGCCGGAGGGTGAACCACCTGCTGGCTCGTAACAGGGGGCTGATCAGCAGGCGAGCCTGGCTGAGGCACGGGCTGTTGAGCGGATGGTGGACTGAACCTGCTCCGTGTGATAGAGAGGATACGTTGGAATACTTCAGCCCACGTGATATGTTCCGGGGGTCCATCAATCAGTGCCCCCCTCAATGTTGGGCTGCTATCCAGCATTATGTGCAGTTGTACGTATGTCAGGTCCCAATACTCCTCCGAGTCTTGTGGGTGCTGCAACTTTAAATGGTCAATCAACCAGTCTGCGAGTCCTCTCATCTTTCCATCTAGATCCATTTCTTCAGGTGGGGCATCGAGCTCTGACCGTTTGTCTGTCATTACAACAACAGGGGGAGAGGGGAGTTCGTCTACCTCCATGGGCTGCGGGCCGAAGGCATCAGAGAAGGTGAAGGAGTGTGTCCCTCCCATATCCACCCCTTCGGTGGTGCCCATGCTGCTGGGGGTTTCATGCTCAGGCACGCTGGTCCTTGTCCCTCCCATATCCACCCCTTCACCTTCCCATCCTTATCTAACAAGTCCATGTATACCCACCCCTCGTGCCCTGCATCCACCGTGTACCAACATTCCTTCCGAAGGGGGTCCCTTGTCAGTCTACTTGTGGGTTTCGCCGCGTGTGCCGGGTGGCGATCACACGTGGTGTCCGTATACAGATGTCCATAGGTTTGGCATCTGACGCACCATGGTCTCAGTTTGTAGGCCGTATGGATCCTGTATAGCCTCCCCCCTACACTGTACAGGATGATGTCGTCAATCGAGAAAACATGTGTGTCTTCTAATTTAAGAGCTACCATAATAGAGTCGTCCCATTTCACCACGTGCGAGTGGAGGGGTTCAATGAGATCAACCACATTGTGCTTTTGTGCGAAATCCTGCACAAACGCGGCCTGCACCTCAACTGGAATGTGCCGGAATTCCACCAAGATATAATATCATATTAATATGTAAATATCGTCAATTATGATATATATTATTTCGTCGAACAGAACTGCCCGGTAAACCGTAGGCAGAGAGGGAGAAGAAGACAATGAACGGGGATTGCGTATATATATATATATATATATATATATATATATATATATATATATATATATATATATATATATAT
>BFEA01000305.1:24871-38013 GCA_003427395.1 Chara braunii | reverse complement strand
TGTGTGTGTGTGTGTGTTGTCATATTCGCTAGACAGTAAAAAAAAGCATGACTGTACCGAACAGACTGTTTTGTCCGACTTTCACCGACTCAACAGGAGGTTGTAACCTGGACAAAGTCTACCCAGGATGCATTTGACTGCTGGACAAGGACTCACCACATCGCCCAGAGTTAGTGATACCCATCCTTGAGAGAGAAAAGTGGTCGACTTTACTCACACCAACCTTGCAATCCTAGCAGACTCCCCGTGTGTGTGTGTGTGTGTGTGTGTGTGTGTGTGTGTGTGTGTGTGTGTGTGTGTGTGTGTGTGTGTGTGTGTGTGTGTTGTTTTACTCACACCAACCTTGCAATCCTAGCAGACTCCCCGTGTATGTGTGTGTGTGTGTATGTGTGTGTTGTTTTAAAAGACCTCAGATTCTCTCTCTCATTCCCTTCACACATCATCACAAGCCATCCATAACGAAAAAGTATGGATAAGCAATATAATAGAAAATGCAAGGTTGGCCACGTTTGTGTGGTTAAGCGCCAAGCTGACGGAGACACTCGTTTGCCGCCAAAGCTGCACAGTTGCACATGTACATACGTATACATGTATATTTCAAACCATAAGGGGATGGAGGGCAGAAGGCAACTTACTGTGGACGGAAGACTACACCAGCAAGGAGGCACCGACCCGACCCCTCAAAGGTCCGAAAAAACTTGGAGAGCCTTCTGCATCGGCCCACAAAACCAAAGACTCATTTACCAAAAACAATCAAATATAACAGCATTGGCATTCCCGACATTCATCTCAAACTACACACTCGCATCACTGCCAAAGAGGAGGAAGAAGATAAGAGACAACTTAACTAAGACAGAAGACTCCTCCAGCAAGAACGCACCGACCCCCCCCTGCTAAGGGTCCCAAAAGTCTGGGAAAGCCTTCCACGCCGGCCCGCAAAACATACATTCCACCCAAAGAGAACTCCCGGCCACCCTTAAACATACATCCCCCCAAAGCCCATGCTCTAAAGCAGGGCCAAGAATTAGGCCGTGTGTGTGTGTGTGTGTGTGTGTGTGTGTGTGTGTGTGTGTGTGTTTGCGCGTGTTTGCGCTTAAGTGTATGCGTGTGTATTGTGTATGCATGTGTGCATGTGAGTGGCTGGGGTTGCAGAGAGGCAGGGTGATTGCTTTCCTGTATTTCTGTCAGAGAAAGGGATGTCATTTTCAGTTTTCGGCTTTTTGAGATTTGACCAGTGCCCAATGAGGGCTTGTGTGCATTAATTATTTTCAAATAAGTGCCTGGGTTTCACGTACTTCGGCGTTTTTGTTGCACTTTTTTTCTACCCAAAGGCAGCTTTGTCATTTCTCCTTTGTTTTCTGCAATGTGGTAGCCTTCCTTCTTCACTTCACTTCACTTCACTTTTAAAAGTGAACTGTGTTTTAATAATTTACCTGATCTTGCAGTTTGGTTATCTGATACAGCCACCGCGCCTCTCATATGCACACAGGTGCGTACACACATACACACCTGTGGTCACCTTTTAGTTAACCTCCTCCACACATGGATGCCAGCCTTTGCCAGGTATCGTGAACTGGGTGAAAAGGCCCTTTCCTTCCAAAAAAAATAAAATAAAGCCAGGTATTTTGAACTGGGTGAAAAGGCCCTTCTTTTCTTCTTCTTCTTCTTCTTTTTCAAAAAAAAAAAAAAGAAAAAAAAAGGCCCTTCCTTCCTTTGCACTGATCTTGTAGGTGTCGAGAATTGCAGGACAAGGGGCCTCGCTCCACTACTCAACATTCTACATGCATTTGGACGTCTTTCTGGACCAGGTGCATTTGGAGGAGTCCCAACATTTTGTATGTATTGGGACGCTTTTGAGCTCCAGAAATTTCAGAGTGTTGTGTAGTGGAGCGAGGCCCAAAGTCATACGATATATGCACATACGATGGTTCCTTCCCCCCCCCCCCACTCTCTTCGCCCGCGCCCCTAGCCCCCAAAGATTCAGGGTGGAACGGGCCAACCGGGGCGGGTCCAGTTGAGGGGATGGGTCCGGTTGAGGGGGTTCAACCGGAAAACCAGTTGAGCCCAAAACCAGGCCGAAACTTTTTTTATTTTTATTTTCTTTGACTGCGACATCCAACTGCGGTCACCGAGAGCTGACGGACTCCGCATTGGAACTTGGAAGGTATGACTTTCTTTTTAAGGGCCTCCTGGGGTGGGGGGGGTGCGGAATGAGCTCTATGGGTGAGGGGTGAGAGGGGGTATGGTGGATGGGCAAGGAGGGTGGTGGATGGGCGAGGCGAGGGAGGTCGAACTTAGTGCTGGACTTGACAGAAGAAGAAGAAGAAGAAGAGGGGAGGGCCATGGTTGAGTTAGGAGGCAGACTGGAGAGGGAGGGGCAAGGCGATGGTTGAGTTGGGGGTGACGGGCTCAAAGTTCCCAAAATAATAAGGAAAAAAAAAGCTGTCTACTGGAGACTCCGAAATAATAGCATGGGATCTCCCTTTCTTTTTTTAAGTTTTCTTTGGGAAAATTTGTCTGGCGGCCCTGTATTTGCCATTAATTTGTGTCCCGCCCCTCCCACAGAAGATTTACCCTGTCGCGCCCCTCTGACCAGTAGTCAAATTTTCCATAAAACCCTGGTCGTTTGGGCCTCTTATGTTATCGTAGTGCTCCTACGGTACCTACATCAAATTTGCATCATGCCCCTACCTGATAGCCGCTGGGAAAATTTCTGAAATGCCCCTACCGGTATCATCCATCTTTTCAGTGTGCCCCTGTCGCCGTTGGAGGCACTCAGGGGAATTTCCACGGGGCCTGGGAGAGAGCTACCGGGGCATGGCAGAAATTTGTGAGTGTCCCCATGTTTCTGCCATGCCCTTGCTTGTGTGCAACGACACCACACACAAGTGTGGCAGTGTATATTTCCATGTTCTAGCGGTACATTCATTCGGTGTTGCTCATCCTACCGATGGAAGTAGCATGAGTTCAGCCGCGAGGTTGGAGACTTACGTACTCTCTCTCTCTCTCTCTCACACACACACACACACACACACACACACACACACACACACGCAGACACACACATACACACACACGCACACACACAAACTCGCAGGGAAGAGAATGACATGAACACAGAGCAGAGGAACAGCGATGAGCGAAAATGAAGAGGGCGGCCGACACTCACCTTGTGATGCTAGACGGTGAACGAAAACGAAGAGGACAGGAGGTTGGCCCTCACGAGCGTCAGCGCGTCAAGAAAAGTAGCGGCGGCACGTCAACAACAACGGGGTTTGAAATTGAATTCAAATTTCCAGCGCCTCACTGGTGCAGGGGCAGCACAGGAAGATGGGTGCCCCTTACGAGGGCATATGCCGCAAAGCCCAATGGAATGGGACCGCCAGTTGAGGGAGGGCGTCCTGGAAAGTTGCGCCCACTACCGACGGGGTCCTGCCGAGAAGATTTTTAGGCCCAGGGGCGCGACAGGGTAAATCGGCTGTCGGAGGGGCGCGATGCAAATTAATGGAAAATACAGGGGCGCCGGACAAATTTTCCCTTTTTCTTTTCCCTTTTTCAAAAGAAGGAAAACACCCTCCCCAACATTCAGTACTCCCCCACCCCCTTAACCCACAATTCCCTTTTGAACTGGCAGCTGGCCCCACAAAGTTGTGCAACTGTGAGCTTACGATTGACGAGTCGAGTCCATCGTGCCGAGGGACCGATGGGTACTGGATGAGCATGCGACACTGCTGTACTTGTACAGTCTTCTCTCTGTATCGTTCCAATTTTAACGGATATCCAGCACCTTTTTTTTTTTTTAATTCGGCCCCGACTCCTGAGTGTATGTGCTACAGCCTGCTTGGTTTGGTTTAGCGATACTTGTCAGGATCGGCTATGGATGTCCAGCACAGTTTTTTTTTTTTTTTTTTGGGTCTTGACTCCTGAGTGTATGTGCTACAGCCTGCTTGGTTTGGTTTATCGATCCTCGTCAGGATTGGCTACATCTCGTCCTTCGGGACATTCGTTAACATTGGAACGATGCGGAGAAGATTATATAGCATGACCCCTAAGAAATGGTCAAACTTAGCGGAAACAAAAAAAAAATGAAAAAGGATCAGCTACATCTTCAGCTACCTGTTTCCAGTGGCACTACCCTTTTTTCTTCCACTGGTGAGGTTATGCCCGCAAACGTGTAGCCCCATTATTGGGCAAAAGCCATAAAGCCCGTAAGAAGCGAAGCGAGCATGCTGACCGTTGTTGAATATTAGTTGGCAGATGTTCATGCCAGTTAAGAGCCTCGTTCCACACCACTTGCACACTCAACGAGAAAATGTGATTAATTTACACACACCTACTCGATTTACGGTTCCATCTATGTACACTTGAGGAAACCCTCGAACAGGATCTCTGCACTTGAAACCCAACTCCACTGCTTGCTGACCAATCCTGGACCAGGATCGCCTGCTGGAAAGAAGAAAAACGGAAAACAAAAAAAAAGCCCGGGCCCACTTGGAGTGCTGGCGGTATCCGCTGGCACTTGAACTCAAGGTACCTCCTCCTCCCGGAGGAGGTACTTTGAGTTCAAGTGCGAATTGTTTTTGTATTATTATTTTTTTTCTAAACGGAACTTTATAATGTTTTTACAAAAAGGACGAGACGAGGCTGGGGACCTCACAATTCTACCCGGAAGACTGGCAGCATCAGCCAGCGTAGCTTACAGGCAAAAGCCTGCAGAAAGTCTCAGCTACAGACTTTCCAGAGATACGTTGGGCCCAGTGACATCTACTACTCTTGGCAACCCCTGAGGTAGGCTACACTGTCCAAATTAAGAAACTACTATACCCTGGGCTTACTCAGATCCTAGTCTCTACAGGCTCCACCTAACCTCTCTCCCCTATGCTGGAAAACAGGTCCAGCGTCCCAGAAAAGGTAAGGTGATTCTGTGTAACCTGCAGAAACAACATTCATAGCCAGCCAAAAGATTACTCGAACCGGACCGAAAGTGGATAACTACCAGGTAGGGTGGGAGGGGGCTATTGCCCGGCCCTACCACACCATAGACTAGTTAGCCCTGAAGCCAATCACAGATTTTTAACTTAGTGTTTGTGGATACCGCGGCCAAGCCATTGCTCCTGGCCCAACTCTGCTTAAACCATGCAAGCCCTTTCCTCGAGGAAGGGCCAGTTGACTGCCAATCCGCTCTGATAGACATTCTAATCAGATATTTAACAAGCACTGTCGTTTCACCAAAGGAACGCTGTTCCCCCTGGAAAACTGATTCGTTCCTGGACTTCCAAATGGCTTCCAGGATGGCACCTCTGCAAGCGAGGGCCACGTATCCCCAGCCTGAGATCAGATCCTGGTTGGGGGGGCACCCTCCATACAGGATCCATTCATGTGACCACTGGAATTCTCCCTTGGTCATTTGTTCCCATTGGTGTTTCCACCAGGACCAGATCCTGTGAGACGTTGGACAATACAGCCACAGGTGGTTAGAAGTTTCCCACCCCCAGCAACATCGTGAGCAAACTGTTGATATCTCCATACCCCTGGACTGCAGCCAGCTAGCTGAGGCTGTGGAAAGCATCGACTGTAGCCACACGATGCTTGCCTGTCTCTGGGAAGGTATCTGTTTCAGGGCTTTCCAGAGCTTGTAGAGATCCACAGAGCCAAGTAGGAAGCCTGCTTCATTCGCCATTCTTTCAGCAGCCACAATAATTGCCTGTTTCTTGGTTCTCGCTCTCGGTATAGATACACCCCAGTTCGGTTTGAACAGGAAAGCAGGAGAGAAGGAGGGAGCAGAAATACGTCGTGTCCAACCGAACTGTGCCGGTTCTACTGAAATGGCAGAAGCATCCTCATATAGTAGGAGACACTTGGACGTCGTGGAGGGGTCTGGTGCCCACACCTGGCTCTCCAGGAAGCCGCCTGTGTCAGAGAGAGTCTTCTCTCCCGCATGTCTCAGAGCAGTAGTCCCTTTCCGTCCAGCTTTCGGGACCCGGACTTGTACTTTAACACCCTGAACCAAGTCCGGTCCCATTACTCTTAAAAATTGGTCAGGCTTCTCTGGGTCTTGCAACCAGTAGCCGGCTGGGGCCTCAGACTGGCCTTTAAGCAGGCCTATCCAGAAGAGGGGGATTGCAGAAACAAGTTTGTTGAAGTTGTCTTCTTTCTTGTGGATGCGGGGTAATGTACTCCGCAGGCTGGAGATATGAATCCATTCGCCTGGCTCATCGTCCCACAAGTCCTTGACTTGGACCACCCCCTTTTCCACCCAACCTTTCCCAAAGCTACCCGCACTACCATCTGCTAGAAAGGGGGACCCATTATCTTGTAGTATGAGAGGGTTTTCGAATAGCACTTGGCGCAAGACTTCCTGTTTAGTGGTCGGTTGGATCCTAGCTTTGGGAAAGAGTTTGTGCCAAGCAAACAGGACATTTCTCCTGAATCGTGACTTAGGATGGCGGTGGACGAAGGAGGGAATAAGCATGCACAGCCAGACATTCTGTGCCCTGGATAAGCTCCATTCCAAGGCTAGTGAAAGTATTCTGCAATTCTCACCCACGGCTTACTTTTATTACCCCAAGTTGCTGCTACAACCCATTTGCAGAGGAGTGCCAAGTAAGGATGTATGGGGTCTAGGATGCCTAGACCTCCATTGTCCCTCGAGTTTGCTATGGTCTCCCATGCAACCTTAGCCATGTAGCCTTGTTGTTGTTCGGCGTTCGGTTTCCAGAGATACCGGGCCGCCGCCCTTTTGATCTGTTTATATGCTCCCTCTCCCAGTCTATGGACCGATAGGGGAAACCATAGCAACGAGAAAGCTGCTGCTGATAGGACCAGTGCTCGGCCATAGAGTGATAACTTATGGCTCCGAATCCAGCCGGATACTATGACCGAGACTTTCTCTGTTAGGAGACCATCCTGCACAGACGAGCAATCAGATAAAGAAACTTGAACACCGAGGAACAGATCTGCTGAGTTAGCCGGGATTTGTTTCAATGCCCAATCCACACACAAAGTCTGAGAGGGGGGGAGAAAGAAGACAGACTTGTCCCAGTTGATCGATGCCTCAGATAGTGAACAGTACTTATCTATGACTGATTTAAGGGCTTCTAGGGATTCGACTGAGTTTTCGCAGGCAATTGTAAGGTCATCTGCTAAGGCTCCACCCTTCCACTGGAGGGAGGGGGAGAGACGAAGTCCTCTAATTTTGAAGTTATTTCTGATGTTGTTTTGAAGTACTTCCAGTTGGATCACAAACAGCAGGGGGGCTAGTGGGCACCCCTGTCTCAAGGAACGGGTAAGTTTAAAGCTATCAGACAGTCTACCGTTAATCATTACAACCGACGAGGCTTGGTGAAGATAGGCCTCGACCCATTTGCAAAAACCATCCTCAAACCCCATCTTCCTTAGTGTGGTAAAAACAAAACTCCACCCTACCTTGTCATAAGCTTTTTCCATGTCCAGCATGAGAACAGCTACCTCCCTATTTTCTCTCCCTATGATGTTTAGAGCCTGCACAGTCGCTATTATATTATCAAAGATGGATCTGCCTTTGATAAAGGCACCCTTTTCCCATCCGACAAGTTCAGGTAATAGTTTTGCTAATCTTAGCGCAAGGGTTTTTGCAAAGAGTTTGTAGGTAACATTTAAGACCGAAATAGGTCTCCAATTGCAGATCTCTCTCTTGTCTCCCTTCTTGTACAGAAGGGAGATCATCCCCTTGGTGAAGTTGTTAGGGAATTTTCCGGATGAGAGGGCCTCGTTGTATACCTCACATAGAAACAGGGCAAAGGCAGACCATGAAACCAGAAAAAGCTCTAGTGGGAATTCATCAAGGCCTGGACATTTACCCTTCGCCATTTGATGAGCTGCTATGAGAAGTTCATATTCCATTATAGGTTAGTCCAGCTCAGCCTTTGCGGTGGGCGAGATGGTTGCTAATGGATTTTCCCAATAGTCCGAAAGTTCGGATAGGTCACTACCAGACTGATCATAGGGTCTTCTAGTAGTGATGATGTCCCTGAAGTACTCCAGGGCATAGGATCACATGTTCACTGTGTCTTCACCTACTGGGCCCTCAAGTGCAAAGGGGTGAGACAGTTCGCGCATCAACGGCTTCGTCTGTCTGAGTATAAGGGACCTGAAGGTGAGCTTAGTCATTTTATCATATCCAATTACGCCCCTCAGGCGAAGCCATTCCAATTTCCAACCACTCCCCCTGTTTTCGTACTTGAAGAGTTTCTAGTTTGGCTAGGGCGCCCTTCCGCCTCTCAGACCAGTAATAGTCTGAGAACGGATCCCTCCCCATCTGGTTTTCCACATCCTTGGTTTCCTTGATCAGTAAGTGCTCTTCCCATTTGCGATTGGCTGATTTCATTTTGGAGAATTCCAACAGAGCAGCCCTAACTATCCTGATTCCCGTGTCCGCCCAGACGTTGAAATCTAGGAAGAGGTCTTGGGCCTGTGCCCATTTTTCCATATGTGATGTTACCCAGCGGGCAATGCCCCCAGGGGGGTTTATGTTGCTCTATGAGATCCCTTGTGAGGATATCCATTACAACCGGGGGATGGTCAGATAAGGAGGCTATCATATTGTCACAGGCCACGCACCAATCCCATGGGGTGCCCCTTACTAAAAAAAAGTCTAGCCGCTTTCTAGGGATGGGGGTACGATTAGCCGAGCGTGGCCCGTACCAAGTGAAGCCACCAAAGTCTGGGTTGAGGGTGCGCAGCGCGTCCACCAGCGACTGCGAATCTACGAACTTGGAGAGGATAATCGTATCCTGTCTAATTTGCGTGACTTTCAACGAGTCAAGACCCGGGTTGAAGACTGTGTTCCAGTCTCCAGCTAATATTAGATTTTCGATATCCGGTATGCAGGCAGGAAGACCGGCAAAAAATATATATTCTTTCTGAAAATACAACCGGGGCGTATATTGACATAACCGCCCATTCTACTTTATCAATTACAAACTTGACCCAGACCCATCTACCGTCTGGGTCGTAGTACTGATCAATCACTGTGCAGTCCAGGTCTTTGTTTATTAATACAGCCACCCCTCCTTTAGACCCTACCGCAGGGGCCCAAACTTGTGGTCCCTGCCACCAATGCCGCATGGTAGCTAGCTTATCAGAATTAAGCTTAGTTTCCTGTAGACATATAATCTGCACATTTTGAGAATGACACCATCTTAGTAGTCTAGACCTTTTGAACTGACTAGCCGTAT
The DNA here is from genome assembly GCA_003427395.1 of Chara braunii. Taxonomy (NCBI): domain Eukaryota; kingdom Viridiplantae; phylum Streptophyta; class Charophyceae; order Charales; family Characeae; genus Chara; species Chara braunii. The sequence continues at coordinate 28,798 of BFEA01000305.1, read as the reverse complement.
CACCAAGCCCTCGGACGTTCCACGCTGCTATCCTAATCCTTTTGGGCAACGCCATTCACAGGGCCCTCGCCGCGGGGATATTGGATGCGGTTGGTGGAGTTCTTTTTGAGCTTGGTGTTGTGATCTGTGGGCTCCTTCCCCATGCCTCCCTTGGACCTCTGCTTTAAGACGGACTGTTTCTTGCAGAGACTGTCTGCGAAGGCAGGGGTTAGCAGGCAGTCGGCGACATCTGTCCGGGTCAGCCATTGTGCAATGCACAAGGGCGACACATCCTCCACTATGGCTATGTCTTTCACGGTATCTATCCCCACATCCAACAAGCGAGCGAGAGGCAACCAGTGTAAGTTCGGACTGTGCAGGTTGGCCATTTTCAGGGCGTCTGCCTGTAAGGCCATGAAGGACATGTGGAGTACAGTCGTGGAACCCTTCGAATTAGTATCCAAGATCCTCCCTCTTTTGGGTTTCTGCAGGGGAGGTCATGAAGTACCTGCTTGGCCACCCAACCTGACAACTGGGAATCCGCAGGGGGTCCTGTCGTGGGGAAGGCGGGAAAGGGAAAAGTTTCATCTTGGGAAGCTTCAGTAAGTACCATAATGTCATCCGGGGAATGCATGCACATTAACGGGACTGCAAATTCATAAATTTTGTCCCTAGTTAAGGCCTCTTTGGAGAGAGTTTGCATTGGATGGGCAAACGACAGTGATTGCTTGCCCTGCTTAATGGACGAAAATTCTTTCCCCTTCCTGGGATTGGTGTCCTTGTTTTCCCCTGGCCCTTATGCTGATTTTTTTTTTTTTGCGTGCAACCGTTTTCGATTTTATAGCTGGGGAGTGCAGGACATCCTTCCTAAGTTTAGTCGTTTTAAGGTTCGGGGCGGGTCGAGGCAGACCAGCCGCCGCGCCAGAAGCATCACCGTCAGACTTACCATCTGAGCAGTCCACGCAGACTTCTTCTGATGAGCTAGGAGTCTTCCTACCCCATGGGGGACAAATCCCGCCCACTAGCTTGGATGGGGGAGACATCACCTCCATCCCGGATCTCTCCCTCTTCTTCATAAACCTGGTTGTAGAATGATTTGGTATTGAGCTCAAAGGCGGGGGAGCCTTCACCAGCCAATATGGAAAACCAGAAGTCCTCATCCCTATCTGCCTCCACTCCTTCCCCCTCAGATCTGTCTTCTTCAACATGGTAATCCTCATTTCCCATATCCGATCTCGAGGAGGAGGGGGAGAGGGGTGGTCGGAAAAAGGGATCCTTTTCACACTTGTAAATGACCAGGGCTTTGCCCGCTCTAAGCTCTAATCACCTCTTCATCTGAGAACGGGTCTTCTTCTTCCTCTACTTGGGTGTCAAACCTCTTCCTTTTCTCCCTCACCAAATGCTTATCTTCCTCCATCTCCATATAGGCTGTTCTAATATCTACTGATAAGTCTTCTGCAGAAGGGCCACTCCCATCCTTCTGCAACCCTTGTTTCTCAGATATGGTGACGAGGTCTCTTTTTCTTCTATGTCGGCTCTTTCGCCTCTCTCCTCTACCTTCTCCTCCGTCAGCCCCCCATTCTCCTTTTCCTCCTTCTTCTCCCTCCCAACCTCTTTACAACCTTTCTTTTCTTTCACGTCTGCCTTTCCCCCCCCTTTCTTCGCTTTCCCCCCCCTTCCTTCATCTCCACATCCCCGCTTTTCTCTCCCCCAATACCCCCCGTTGAGTCCTTCCCATCACCCGTCCTTTCTCTATCTCGACCACCGCCCCCCTCGTCACCCACCATCTTGCCTCCTTCTCCCCTCCCTTCCCCATCAGCTCCTACACTCTTATTCCCTCCTTTCCCATCTCCCCCTCCAATACCACCTTTGTTCCCTCCCCCGTCTCCTCCCTCCTGACCCTTTTCTTTTGGCGGAGGGCGTCTGTCCTGCTTGACCACTTCCGCGTAGGGTTTCCGCCTTACTGCCTGACAATCGGGGTCTCCTTCCGAGTGGAAGTATCTCCGACAGCTCGGACACCAAGGCATACCTGCACAAATGATTTATATCTCTATATAACCAAACTGGCTGGGGGATGCAGGGGAAAGGAATCTGGGTGAAGTGACATGGCCAGGAGGAGAAGGGTCGGAAGTCTTCTTTAGAAGAGATTTCCAACTCTATTTCAAGGACTGGTTTTCACTACAACCAGGAGCCTCTCTCAGGGACCCTAGAGATTTTGCAGATCCTTTTCCCCCATCTCATACATCGCTGGTAGAAATATCATAATCTGGAGGCAGCTGCTTGGTTTGGCATGTTAGATCTGGCGGCTTGAATTGCTGAAGAGGCAGGCATCTTCCTTATTTTGTATGGGTATTATTTTTGGATTTAACTTTTGGTTCCCGGGTCCCTTGGGGTCTCGTAAAAAGCAAAACTGGGTAAGGCTCCCAGGTAGTGACATATCCAGGTAGATTGTGAGGACCCCGGCCTCGTTCTTGTTTTCTGAATATCAGCCTTGGGCACTGGGCCCTGTTTTAAAAAAAAAAAAAAAAAAAAAAAAAAAAGGCGACCTAAATCTACAATCAAGTAGCGTTTGTATCTGAGTTGAGCTGCTGATTCTAAATCAAAACGGATGTTAAGTAAATCTGGACTCAATTTATCCTTGAAGGCTGGGAATTCCTTGAGTATCGGACCAAAAGCATCCGACACTGCTTTGGAGAGATGGGGAGAGCCCCAATGGGGACTTAGAGGCACCTTATCCAGAAAAAATTATGTCTGGATGCCTCCCTCCACTCCCAAAGCTCTTGCTCACACATCCAAGGTTCGAAGGAGATTGAGTATTTCTTTTTGTCCAATTCGATCTCAGTGTGTGCGACTCTTAACATCCACATCGCAATTTCCTTCGAGGAGGCCACGTATGTGACCAGATTCTTCCCCTCATTGTGAAACAGACCGTGCTTGGGAGGAGAAGAGATTTCGCTGGCCGCAGCCCAGCCATTCTCGTATATGCGTATGAGCCGTTTCTTTACTTCAATGGGTAGCGATGTCGAATCATCGCTGAAGAAAACTGAAACGGCATGCTCCCGAAGCCACTCGGCCTGAATATTATAGACTTTGGGGTTGATGATTACACACACAAAATCATCCCCGGTAACTATAGTATTCGGGGCGAGTTCCTTTGGCAGCACTCCCTCCATGTAGCATTGAGAGATCAGGGCGCGAACCCTCGATTTGTCCTCCTCAGACAGCGGAACTATCCTTCGAGGCTCAGCCATTTTACTTAGCACCGTAAGATCTCATTCCTCAAAATATAAAATAACATTACAAAACTACGAAGAGAGCGATTGACCTATGACCTTGTGGGACTCTATGCACCGATCAGACTGGGACAAGAATAAACAGAATTCAACCTCTCCCCAACTCAGACCAGAGTGGTGGGAACGATACCTTTTCCTGCACTGTGGTGGCTGTCATGAACGAGGTAACCGAATTCCCTGCGTGGATCGTCGTCTTGGTTAATCCCGTAATTCAGTCGTAAGTTACCGAGATAATCGCCCGAGAAACCCGGCTACAACCCCATCTCCCGACAGGAAGTAACTCGATGAGATTCGGAGATGCTGAGGAACGGGGAGCTGTCCTGTCCTCCGGTGTTTCACCGTAGGCATGCACCCAGTCAGCTATGGTGAGGAAGATCCCACCTCCTCTCCCCCCGGATTTACTGAGAAAGAAAGTAGAGTGAGACCGAGCCGCGATGGCACTGTGCCCGGCGGCGCAAAGTTACCGTGCCGCTTCCTGCCCCGGACTTAGCGCTGCGTTAGCACGGCGCGGCCCCGTCCCCCCTCTCGCACCACCTTTCAAGTGCGATTTTGCCCACGACACTTGAGAGTTTCAAGTATGCACACTTGAGAGCAGGAAAGTGAAAAAGTGAAAACATTACCGGGGAGGGGGGAGGGGGGGGGGGAATCATTAGGG
>BFEA01000304.1:1926093-1947676 GCA_003427395.1 Chara braunii | reverse complement strand
TGGAAGCAATGACGAGGACTGACACCTTTCTGATGATGTCGGGTATGATGAACGAGACTATGATGAGTTGTTAAAGTACATGCCAACCGAGAAAGAATGGAGTCGGTTGGTCGAGTTGTTCGATCGCGAGGCTAAAGAAGAATTCCGGATGATCCTGACTATCGCGTGAACATTTGATCTAAACACAGAGAGCAGCGAGCTTAACCCTGCTCCGCCTGTATCCCTTCTTACGCCAACAGAAACACAGATTCTGGCGGCGTCCTTCCTGGGAGAACCTATCTTGCAGATTTCGGATATGGTTGACCTCTTAAGACCCCCTCGATCCTTGTATGAGGGCGCGCTTTCATTGCGAGAGAGATATCAGCAAATGGATCAGTACCTAGATTTTTCCGTCTCCCCACCTAGACCATTGCTCACGCAAGGTGCTGTTATCGCACTAATTAGGCAAGAAGCCGACGCCCCGATCAATGATGTTCCCAATCTGACGCAGGAAATGGCTGAGATAACTCGGTTGGAAATCGCAGCAAGCACCACTAACCTCGAGACCGATGCCGAAACTAAGGAAACCGAAATTATCAGCCCGACCGAGTCACAGATGCTTGCTACCGTTTTTTCGGTCCGAACCAGTAGCTCCATGTTCTCCAGCGTAGATGGGAAACAACCAATAGGACCAAATCGGATCGACATACAACTTGATATTTTTTAGCAACCAAGGATCACCTTACCCGGTCATGTTCCCAGAGAAATTTGCAAGTCTTTGATTGATGTGTTGCATGGATATGCTGAGGTATTGAGTGTGCACGATTGCGATATTGGGTTGTTCARCGTGATTGAACACRCGATCCTCACAAGGGGATCATCCACCGATTAGTTGCGCCCCCTATCGATACTCTCCAGCGCAACGACTGACTGCGTTCCAGAGAGTAAAGGAGTTTGMAGCAAATGGATGGATTGAACCTGCCAYCGGACCATGGTCATTTCCTGTGGTGATTGTACTGGAAAAGGCGGGAGGAATTCRTATATGTATTGATTACCGAAAGTTAAATCACATTACGATTAAGGATGTGTATCCCCTCCCCCGGATTGATGATTTGTTGGATGCTATTGACGGTGCTCGATTTTTCAGTAAGTTTGATGTTCGCCACAGATTTCACCATCTCCTCGCCCGAAAAGAAGATTGTCTGAAGACGGTCTTCGTTCTTTTCGAGGGGACTTGGCAATGGATTCGATGCCCGATGGGAATTTGCARTGCCCCATCCAAGTTTCAACGCACGATGAATATGGCCTTCCATAACTTCGTATGAAAAACGAGGCTAGCGCATAACATAATTAATTATTGTGTGATAGTATATATGGATGATATACTTGTGTATTCGAGTTTCTACGAAGGGCACGTGCAACACATCGAGTGGACGCTGCACGCACTGAAGGACGCTAGATTCAAGGTGGCTCTCGAGAATTGTCAGTTAGTTACAGACAAATATATAGTTTCTACGAAGGGCACGTGCAACACATCGAGTGGACGTATATATGGATGATTTCCTCACAGAGATTTCCTTTCCCGGTCACATAGTTACAGACAAAGGGTTGCAGCCGAAACTGCAGAAAGTAGCAGCCGTATAAGACGCACCAGTGCCGACGTCCGTAACGCAAGTACGCACCTTTTTGGGATTGGCGTCGTACTATCAGAGGTTTGTCAAGGGATTCGCAACGCACGAGGGACCACTCACCAACTTGCTGAAAAACAATCAGCTGTTAATCTGGACCCCGAAGTGCGATCAGGCTTTTCGAGAACTCAAGGCCCCAGTCCTCATAAGACCGGACCCGGAAAATCCTTTTGTTCTCTTCACCGATTGGCAGCCCGAGGCGATCTCAGCGATCTCGGCCCAGGTGGGAYCTGATGGCCTGGAACACGTGGTGGAGTATGCGTCTAAATCGGTCCCTTCCTGAAAGAGGAACTACTTCGCTCCAACGGGAGAATGCTACGCGGCCTTGTGGRGAATCAGTCACTTCCCCGACGACCCCGAATACGACGGAAAAAAGGGTTGAAGTATGGACGGATAAAATATTATTGTCTAAATTAGTGGGCAAGCCATTGGACCATCTCACTATGCATGACAGGCGTCAGGCCACTGAGAGGTCCCCAGATTACAGATGGATCAACGGTCACTTGGAAAAACGAAAAACAAACGGATCTTGATTATGGTTGACGATACCCCACCCATTTCAGCGATATKACTGAACCAAATCGGCGCATGAGGAGCAAGCCGCTCATTTCGCGGTACGTGTCACTAAAGTGACCATCGATCAAAATCGATGGTTCTGGTCTAATATTCACGATGACGTAAGGCACGTGGTTGCTAACTGTCTACTCTGTGATGCCGATCGTGCGCCCCTTCGTGGGCCAAACACGATAGTCCCGACGGAGGTAAAACRTCCTTTCCAGCGAGTCAGTATGTACACGACAGGTATTGACGTGCCACCTGGCCCCAACCRTTGTGAATACTCCATTCTCTTGGTGTTGATCGACCATTTTTCGACGTACATCGAAGTTTACCCCTGTAGGACACGTAAGGCCTCGGAGATAGCTACGTACATCGACCGATTCCTCAATACCCATCTAGATACAGAAGAGATTCTAACCRACAATGAGTTTGAATTCAAAGCCGAGGTAGAGRAATTATTGATGTGTCATGGCGTTACTCTCCGACACACTGCTCCCCATGTCTCCCAGTCCAATGGGCTGGCCGAGAACGCAAACAGCATGATTAAGACCGCTCTTCGCAGAAACTTACTRGCCAATGACACGCGTCCTTGGCCCGAGATAGTGTATCAAATCATCGGGATCCATCGGGCGACCCCTCATGCATCTACTGGGTTCACCCCCTTTCAACTACGAACGACTAGTATCTCATGTGCCGACAATCGGAGTGCATCGAAAAATACCAAGAAAGGGGGAAGGGACACACGGTCGGCCCTCAAGGCTAAGGCTAAACGGTATGCGGAATTAATGGAAAAGGGTATCCCTAGACTAGCACGTAAAAGGCAGAAAATTAGCGAACTGGCCCACGGTTGGCAGGTCTGTAGTTACGAGGCCCWGAATGGCAATGCAGGCCCACAACACCAGTATAAATTAGGGGACCGATGCAGGTACGCAAATGTGCACACGACCGAAAACTCGCTCCCAAGTTTTTTAGCTGCTTTCGAGTAGTGGAACTCGGACCTAACAGAGCCAATACTGTGCGCATCGCTCCTGAGACCGGTACCAGCCATAGTTATTTTCCTATCGTCCGGTATACCTCCTACCTTCGTCCCCTCCCACCCGATGAGGACCCTATCTCGCCTTCGTCTTCYTTCTATAGMCCAGGCGAGGATCTGGCATCTCCCCTTTCATCAAGTACCACTTCTCCTCAGTCTTCGCCATAACCTTCGTCATCAAACCGGCTCTTCCTCTGCAGCTTCTCCAACCTTGCCCTTCGTTGTAGTTTTGCCAAGTCTCACACCCTCGTCTCAGTCCCGATCTCCTCCGGTTTGCGCAACTGTTCAGTCACCGAGCCTGGTACGCGACTGTAGAGGTAACGATTTCAACAGAGCGGGGAACAGTGGTCATCCTGGTGGAAGTTTCGGCGTTCGATAGATTCTCCTGGCCTAACCAGAGCGATATAATAATGATCCTCGCCTTCAGTGGCGATTTGTGCACTATCCACGTGCAGCAACACAATGCGGTGATCACCAGCCTGTACGAGTGGGGACAAGAGTGGGTAGCGGATTGGCGGCAGCGGCTGGCCCGACCAGGCCGACAGGTGGTGGGAAGCGAGTGCATCGATACCTTTTCTCTTCGAACTAGTAGCACTGATCCCCCAGCTCATCCCCTTCCCCCTCTTCGTCCTTACCCTTTGCCCAAATGAATCGCTTCTCGACCTTCTCCCTCCCTTCAGATCTTCCAAATCTCTTGTCGTCTTGGGCTACCCCCTTCTAACCTTGGAGATTCGCCCCGCCCTGATTCCTCCCTTCCATCCTCTTTACCTTCGCAAGTGGGCTGAATTCACGTCGGTCAGTGTGTGCATGCTAACAGTGAGGTATCATTGGGCGTGACCGACGGTACTACAACAATCGGGAGTTAGAGATCTACAACGAGATCTCACTAGTACTAGCACAGGCGTGACCGACGGAGACGGAGACTTGTGGCACCTTATTTGGACTTCCTTGTGGGGAGATCGTTGAAGGCGGAAGAGYGACTGTTGCGTACGAGATTCTCACGTTTCTGTCTCAGCTCGTTGACGATCTGCCGACRAACATATCTCCTTCAATCCGAGCGATCCTAGTCAAGTCGAACCTGTCACTTTGGAGAGGACATTGACACCAACAGTAATTTGGGCAAACTGCACAGAACACATTTGTCAATACTTGAGCGATCACTATCCTATGGCTTGGCGCTTTCTGGGCTTGGACGATCTTGCACCGGATAACTCCAATCTAAACGAATTATGGAACCTTCACCAAGCGCACGACGAGATGCCATCGAACGACGATCTAGGTCGCATAGCCATCGCAGGTCTGTTGGCAGAAGAGGAGTCGGAAGCCAGATCAACGTCGAAAGAAGAAGAAGAGGCATCAGCAGTGGAGCCCCAGGGGGCCCCGCCGGCCCCGCCGGCCCGATGTCGAGCTTATTAGTCCGGCACCGCACAAGGCAGCGCGGGACCCTCCTGGCCGCGTCACGTCGGAGTTGGTATAAATCCTCGTCGTGGATACATATGGAGCTTTCGCAAGCCGTTGCGACCGAGTGCGTCAGCCATACCTCTCGCGAGCCCCTATGACAGGATATGGCCTACGCGAGCCACGACTTACCTCCACCTTACGGGAGTTGTCACCTCCCTTCGGYGGCCGTATCCCCCTCGAGCTACCAGTCCATAGTACGAAAGCTAATCAGCTGCAATCGCAGAGGTGGAYCAGCTGAGGGCGTTTCTCGTTTGCTGTAGCMTAGGGGGTAYGCGCGGTTTTACACCTCTATCGGACCCGCACGCGAACCGACGTCTTGGGGGGCTGAAGTCCCAAGCGCGACCCGTCGTCGGTCGACTAGGACGCATCCCASGCTGTCGAGCGCATCGGTCCGGCACCGCACAAGGCAACGCGGGACCCTMCCGGCCTCGTCATGCAGAAGTCGGTCTAAATCCTCGTCGCGAATATACATGGTGGAGCTTCTGCAAGCCGCTCCGACCGAGTGCGCCAACCATACCTCTCTCAAGCCCCTACGACAGGATAGGGCCTACACGAAGCACGACTTACCTCCACCTTACGGGAGTTGTCACCTCCCTTCSGTGGGCGTATCCTCGTCGAGCTACGAGTTCACSGTACGAAAGCTGATTAGTTGCAATCGCARAGGTAGACCAGCCAAGGGCATTTCTTGTTCGTTGTAGCGTAGGGGGTACGCGCGGTAGTACACCTCTATCGGACCCGCACGCAAACCGACACCTTGGGGGGGCCGGGGTCCCAAGCGCGACTCTTCGTCGGTCGACTATGACGCATCCCACACGCCACACACACTCCACTATAAAAAATATAAAAATAAGCAACATACACACACATACTCATACACGAAACGACACAAAACAAACAACGCAACAACGCTCCTAGTCCCTCGGTAGCCATCCCATAATTTTTCGATGCGGAATTCGGATAAGCGTCACACGCGAGACTTCGTATAAAACCATCCGGACACAAGGCAAAATCGTATCGACTAGCAATGCAAGCGTGCGCAAGCAATCGCAATGATGATGTACTATGTAGTGCCCATAATCAAACGGTCCCTCGTGGATCCGARTACCGATTATGACACTCAAGTGTCAAAATCGAAGTATCATGATGGTCTGATTCCTCACAATATTGCACGACTGAACGAATAGCCGTGCGGCTGCCGCGAGACCTCCGGCCTTTGGCCTGAGTGTCTCGGTAGGTAGGGCAAATAGGCTCTGCGAGGGGGAAAATTCCTTTCATGCAAAGTCTAGGGCTTGGGAKGTCTTGGACAAGGACCTCGAATCCCGGCCCAGGACCAACGTCCGACTAATAAATTATTAAAAATCATACAATCAATAGAGGGGTTTGTTTTCCTTTTTCTCAACCTCAACCCCTATCTAATCCTTAATACATGGGACCCTCAAGCCATGCGAACTCCCAACATAGATACACATATATTTATATATATATATAAGAGGGTTAAGTGTGTGACGATCACTTCTCACAATCACAGCGGAACTCTTCACAGCCACGTATATATATGTGTGATCGCAGGCATACCAACCTAAATTTGAACCACCATATATATCTGCAATCACATCAAAGAGTCAAACAAAAATCCACGCACTACACGGAGTCAACTCCAACCAACCTTTGCACTCATGCCCCTTGCCTTAGTCATGCAAGCCCCAACCTCTTGTTCAACCAACCATAATTAAATACTCAGTACCTTTGTTAAATGACCATTTAATAAAAGTCCGGGTGAAACCTGAATAAAACAATAAAATCACCAGGGTTAAAGTCTTTTAGGTTGAGTGTTGAGGGTGAATTGGGGTTGAGTCGTAAACCGACGAATCCGCAACCSACCTGTTATCAGTGATAACGGAAGATGATCCTTGTAGGATCAAACAGAATCTAGCCAAAATCCTGAATCAATCGACCAAGAGGACCTGTAAAACAAGGCATGTCAATTCCCAAGCTAAATCATCTATGAGTCMAAATCGAGGGTAACCTCCATATCATAATTTCATCTAGGATCATTCAACTTGACTAACCTTGAGTCTATCTCTAAGTCAGTGCCTAATAAAAAGGTAGACTTTTCGTAGAATCTCCTCTATGCAGAGTGCATTGCCAACATTGCCACCCGTCAAAATATAATCCAAYTCCTCTTAAACTAAGAAAATTTCGGCAGCGCTTTCCGTAGGAAAGTGTCTTTTCAAAATTTATATCAGCCCGACTACGAAAACAGAAATAGTCTCTGACTTTCCAAAGTCAAATTTTKTCTAATTCCCTGAATTAGTTAAAATTTGGGCAGCACTTCCTTTAGAAAGGTAGACTTCCCAGATTTATACTAAGTCAGATCTGAACTCAGATATGAAACCTTAGTTYAACTAAGACAAAATCMAACTAACTCCTTAGTTTTGTAGAAACTTTAGCAGCGTTTCTCGTAAAGAAAGTATTATTCCAAGATTTATACAAAGCTAAGTTCAGGATTTAAAACGACTTTGACTTTTCAASSTCAAATTTTGTTTAACTCCCTGAATTAGTAAAAATTTGGGCAGCACTCTCTTTAGAAAAGGAGGCTTTCTAGATTTTTACTAAGCCAAAAAGTCAGAAAAACTRGACCCTGAAAAAGATAAAGTCTAACTAACTCCTTGGTTTTGTAGAAATTTCGGCAGCGCTTCCCGTAGAGAAAGTGGCTTACCAAGATTTATACAAGACCAAGTATAATAAAAGGTCCAAGAAAATACAGAAATTGATCTAAGTAAAAAAAAAAACTTAGCTCAGAAAATGCAGGAATCGAAACTAACTCCTATAGCTCTAGCACGTGGCGAGCGACTAAAGCAACCACCTATCAAAGTGAAACTCAGACTAAGTAGTAGCCTCACTCAGTCACATGCGAGCCAAGCCACAAAGGTAAGTACTCTCACCATCCCCAAAGTCAGATTTCTCAAACAATGGTTCATAGTCTTTCAATGATTTATCTCTTTATACCCAGCTTACATCGGGCATAAAGCTAGACCACTCAAACTTATATGGTTCATAGTCTTTCAATGATTTATCTCTTTATACCCAGCTTACATCGGGCATAAAGCTAGACCACTCAAACTTATGGAACATGTCTAGCTCAGCCATGGAGTATACACAAACACAGGGCACAACAACTTTTCTCTTCTTTGGGCATGTGACGAGGCCACCCTAGTCGCCCTGAACTATTTAAATATCTCAACTTTATATACTTGTCTGCCCTTAGTCTTTTGAGGTTGCATATAACTGAACTGATCATCTTCAGCTCAAGATTCCGTCTACCCCTTCGTACCACAGCTTTACTCTTAATTAGTATTCTCTTTAGTTGATGATAAACTATAGTCAGACCACCCAAACTTATGGAACCCTGTCTGACTAGCTTGTTCATAAGTAATATAGTGATAAAATATAGTCAAATTATAACCTTCAGGTTCCAGCATGTGCAAGGCATTGGACCAAGACCACCCAAACTTATGGAACATGTCTTGGTCCTTAGTCTGGTTCATTTATCTCAAAGCCAAAACAGGAAGAGGTTGAGCCACTCAAACTTATGGAACATGCTCATACCTCCTCGTTCAGGAACTAAAAAAACTGACAAAAACCCAAAGTGAACAAGGCGACCAACCCAAACTTATGGAACATGCTTGGTTCCAAAAAAGTCAACCACATTCAGCCCTCACAAATCAGAGCAACCAGACTACCCAAACTTATGGAACATGATTGGTTTTCCAAGCAATTCAAAAATAAACATAGCGCTGGGCCTTCCCAAACTTATGGAACTGACCCAGCCTTTGGTTGACCCAGTCAAACCTCAGGCAACACTGCCTTCCTCCCATCCTTCCCCGAGATGCAACCTCACAATCTGCTTTCAGTCAAACAATGAAAATGAAAATGACATTGCGCATACATTCCTTTACTTAGTCTGGTTATGTCCTGAAAGTCAAACTGAAAGTCAAAGTTAAGGGGCATGCAATATATCCAGTCAAAGTATATAGATAGGGGTTATAACTGGGTTTATAGAGGGGAGGCAACGATTACCTTTCAGTTCCCTGCCTCCAGAACTCCTCCTTAGTTCCGGCAGAGCTCCCGCAATCGGTGGGCTGACTCCCCACAGAGTCTTGATGCGGTCCTACGGGTTGCAATCCCGCTTGCCGCCTTCCTCTCAGAACGGGACTAGACTTAGAGTAAGAAGGGCAGAAGATAAGGGGTTTCCGACACTCAAGATACAAGAGGGGGACAACTCAACTCTCATGAGAGGGCCTTGACACCTTCACTGGCCTGAGGGCCCCGCAATGATGGTCAAACGGTGCAGTAGCTTAGTCAATCTTCCGAAGTCAATTTGTTGAAGTCACCTCCCGGACCACCCTCCAGCTCGCAGCACCAACCTCTTGCAACTTAATCACTCCCTCTATACTACAATTTCATCTCCCAAACTGAAGTTGTAGTCATATTGCTCAAAACAGCCACCGTACCAAAAGCAGCCCTGCTGTCCACAACGACCTCAGCAACTGCTATAGTAGACAACGCAATCATACTGAATAGCAAGGCATACAACTATGTTGCTGCAAAGAATGTTGCAGTGACCAGAATACACAGTGGCGTGCAGCATCAGCATCAAGAACATCAGCAACCCCCCTGAAGCATCGCGAATGATCCCTCTTCTTGGCTGTTGATGACTCCTTTGAATAGCAGTGACCACCCCTTAAAAGACTGCAATGCCTCATATACAGCCTGATTGATGATCACTCCCAGTTGCAGCCCCTTAGCCTCAAACCAGACTACTGGGACACCCTCCTTATACTAGACTCGAAATGGGAGCAAAGCATAAGTTAGAATCTCGCAGAGTGCCATGAGTGTAACAGTTGTACATCGCCAGAACGTATTGCATCTTAGTATCAAAGCCCTAGTACCACTGTGCCATGATCAATGGTGCACGGCACTAGCCACAGTCAAGCGCAGCGGTATACTTGCAGCAGCAACCTCAAACGTTTGTAAGGCCATACACCCATCGCCACCATAACCCCACGAAGCCCCCCTTCTCAGCGATGTTCGGCGCCCAGATTGCAGACTCACAGCTAAACTTACTTACATGGACAGTAACCTGCCATCACACCTGCAGATAGCAAGCTCGTAGACCGTCTGCCAAGACCAGCTATCAGTCTAGCCGTCTCCTTCCTTCCTTTCCAGTGCACTGCTCGTTCAGATATTAGAGTCATTCAAAGTCTCCAGCGATAATTGCTCACACTTAAAACATACATGGCTCAACCATTGAGATAAGCATACGACTGTTAGCAGAATCAACTCGGTAGCAAAGGCATAGGGAGTACCCCACCCCCTCTTCAATCAGTACGCCGGGTCAGCTCCCGACCAGGTCCGCATGACTCAGGCGTGATGACGAGCGCAACCCCGTACTGCCGAGTAGGCAACTTCCAGCCTACTCTCCCTCTCTTCAACTGTACCTTTTTAGCATCCGAACGTAGATGGTAACTTACACAGGCAGTCGAGGTCCAAACTGCAGATTGGAAGACCTGGAGCACCACGACCTCAAGCAGGGAGAATATTATAGCCACGACGGAGATTAAGACAGTCGAGCCAGATGGAAGGTGCGGCAGATGGTGCCACAACGCAACTCACTCCGCCACTTTCGTTGACACGAACCGGCATGAAGCCTTCGATAGATCACACAAAAAAACACACACTGTGATTTCGTACTGAGGCCGCTCAACATCAGTTACATCTTCTGGTAAGCCTTCCTCTGTCTCGCTTCTTCCGCCTTATGATTCATCCATCTCCCTTTTACAATTAGCCGAGCAAAAATCCGATGGAATCCCCCTCCAGATTACAGTTAGATTCATGCCTACCAATCACGCATGCCGCGAGATAAAGGGAAGCTACTTCCCTCCAGGAGCGGGGCAACGCACCGACCAACAGATAAGCCCCGAATCGCGTGGTTGCTCCCGTCGATAGAATCGAGCAAAGTCGAATGAATCTTCCGCTAAAACACGGAAAGATACACCGCCCCCCTTGCGAAACTCCTCCCCGCGCACAGCGTCTTGCACACCTTCCCTTAACAACTCAGAACTTACGAACTCCCCGATCAACTGACTGTAGATTTGACTTCGCCTCCTCTCTAATCCTTCAAAACACATCTCCCCGCGCCAAATTTCCATCAACGCCGGACTACATATTCGTTATCTCCCCTGGCCAAATCCAACTCCCGATGCTCCCGCGCACCCCTCTTCCTTCTTCCTCCAAAACTAGCACTCTGCCGCCAAACCCGACTCTACCATTCAAACTGCAACTCCCCAAAATCCTGTCGTCTCTCCTCCTGCACCTAATCCCGCCAGCAATCGAGTGCACTTCCTCCTCCTACAGCGCCCTACCTAGCTCTTCGCCATCTCCGAATCCGTTCTTCCCTCCTGCCAGTTGACGTCCTCCCTGATAAGCACGACAGTTTGACAACTAACGCCCGCAAACAATACAGCGGTCCGTCACCCCCTTCTCCTTGTACCCGACACACCTTCCCGTCCGGGCTCAGCCACTTCCTTCGCTGTGTTGAGCTACACTGCCGCTTTCGTCATTGCCGAATGCCCCTGGCGCAAAAAGTCCTACTGAGTTCACCACCTCCCTCACTGGTCCGACAACACCCGATGTAGTGGTTCATCCAACGTTCTCGTCGCCCCCGCCGGTCCCATTCCCACTTCGCCTTACAACTCTTTAACGCAGCGGCCTTCGAGCGCCTTTAGTTTTTGGGGAAAAACTACCAGGGGACCTGCCATCCAAACTTTCTTCTGGCTCATAAGGCAACCCATCCATTGGCCCATACGCACATTGAACTCCACGGTTCGTGTCCCAAAGTAGGCAAAATAGGGGGACTATGCGGGTATCCCAAACATACACAGATTCGCACAGTTTCTAAACACGACGCCATGCCCCACTTTGACAAAAGAGGATTAATAGTAGTAATAAATTAAATCACAAAATTTTAAAAGTCGAGCCACACGGCAAAAAAAAGAAAAAAAAGAAGAAACGGGGAAGTATTACCACCCTAGTCCCGCCGAGCGAGCCCGCCACCGGACTTCCCCAACAAAACTAAGGGGGATAGTCCCAAAGGACCCTCGACCCCTCAGCCTCTTCAATCGCTCCTCTGCTCCATTGCCGCTGGTCGCCAGCCTCGATCCCGGTACCTCCACCTCACAAATCCACTGTCGTAACCTATAGGGCTTAGCCCAAGCCTGAGACCAGCCTGTGCAGGACTTCATTTATACTGGTGTCGAATAACACACAGACTGCTCAAGCGCCCATAGACTACACCTCAGCCAGTATCCGCCTCTGCAGCCGCTAGGCGCCCATGTTGGCTAGCTCAAGTCCCCCACATCGAGGCTTATCACTTGGTCATCTTTGCGTACCCACGTCGTGGCTAAACGTACCAAAGGACAAATGCGACCTTTTTAATCCTAAACTAATCATCAAATAAAACACCTGGCTGTCGGCCAACGCCATCATCTGCAATCATCAAATAGGAAGAGAAATCACACGCGCCTTAATCCTGCGCGCCCACACACTCTCCATTCTAGTCAACCATTCTGTCAATGTAAACCATAGGCACAGCCGCACTCTGTGCGGTAACTTAGACTTTAGAGCATATCTACTTTTTGTCATCTGCAAAAACCAGGGCGGATACCCTTGTAAGGGTATTCGCACCGACAACGCACCACGCGTACACCACTCTAAGAACATAGAAATTGAAACACGATGTCGGCCCGAATACCCTTACAAGGGTATTTGGGCACATTTTTGCAGCTTACAAGAGGTACGTTCCTTGACGACATCAGGGAGCGTGCCTAATTGTTGTGCGGCCATAACCGATTTTCAGGGATTGGGAGTGACACGCGCCTTTGAATTGATTAGAGAGTGTGTGAGCGTGCACTTTGTGGGCACGCGTTAGCTTGACCGAACAGATGATCAATGTAAACTATGAGACGCCGGTAGAGCAAGTAAGTGATAGGTTAGAATCTTGAATAAAGTCGCAACCTTGCACACACGGGCGCAGTTACAGGCAGCGTAAAGTTGACCAGGTAAGGCTGAGACTAGAGAAGGATGTCGCCTGACTAACTAAAGACCGACGTTTCGAGGCCACACCGTGTGAAGTTAGGCAGGCGCTAGGTTGACCGTGTGCCATCAGTAGTAGAAGCCGCCGCCAAAGCCAAGTAAGGATGGCGCGAACTAAAGTGAGGGCAGAGTTGTTCCGGGGTGGAGACGGTAGAAGGGCGGCCTTTCAGAGAAAGAGGCAGCGTGGGGAAGCATCGACGGTTGGATGCGACAATGCGGGGACCAAGAAGCAGCCTCGGTGCATTTTTTTCAGGCCCAGGCAGGCGGTTACTCTTTATATAGAGAGTTGCACCTGCTACAACTAGGCTTGGGCTTAGCCCTATTGGTTACAACACTAGACTTTCAACCTACGGATCTCGAGATTGAAGTCAGCAGCCAGCATGGGAGGAGCGGAGAAGCGCTACGGAGCAAACTGAGGGGTTGAGGGTCCCATAGGACTATCCCCCTTAGTTTTGTTGGAGGATCCGACCGCGGGCCGGCGAAGCAGGGCCGAGGACCAAGTATCAACGGTTCTCCGCCCCTATCCGTTTTTCTAATTCCTATTTCTAAATTTTATTAATATTTTTATTTTTATTTTATTCTTTATTTCTAGTCCCACTTGGGACGAGACCCGGCACCGGTCTTCGGGACCGGCCGTAATCCAAGAACCTAGCCCTGTGAACCCAGGGACTGTTGAAATACAGACCCGAGTTCGAATCCCCATGGTAGAGCTTGATTGATGAGCAGAACCGAGTACTTCTGAACTGCCTGGGCCCGGACATCTCAACGGCAGTCTCTCGGGGCCAATACAGAGTGTAGTCCTTCGGGACATCCGTTAGAATTGGAACGATGCCGAGGAGGCTGGCCAGGTGCCGCATGGGTGGGCATCTACCCAGTTTTTCTCCTTAGTAAGAGCATTCGAACGGCATGAGGCAGTTTGACTCCGCCCAGTCTTTATATAAAATTGTCGAAGGCACTAAAGCTATTGCATACTAGCGAGCTGAAGAGCGGAGGGAAAGCAAGAGGAGAGGAGAGAGGGAAGAAAACAGGGGAGGAAACGAGGATGGCGGGGTGAGAACTCAGGTGCAGAAGAGGGTGTGGTCTTCAACCGTACTTGGCGGTTGTCTAGCGTCGAGAGATAAACCCCTCAAAGCGCTTATCAGCCGACACTTGAGTGTCGAACATGGCCCTCAAGATTATCGAGGATCGCCCGACTAGGTACCACGTAGTACCCCATCGTTGTGATTGCTTGCGTATGCTCGCATGGCTAGTTGATATGAGAAGGCCTTACGTCCGCGCAATTTTATACTGAAGTCTTACGCGCGATGCCTATCTAACTCTCGCTTCGAAAAGTTATGGGTCAGATACTGAAGGGACTAGGAGTGTTGTTGTGTTGTTGTGTCGTATGTTTGTGGATGTGAGTGTTGTGGTGTAACGCGTTGTGTGTGTGATGCGTCCTAGTCGACCGACGTCGAGTCGCGTTTGGGACCTCAGCCCCCCAGTGCGTCGATTCGCGTGCGGGTTTGATTTTGGGGCGTCCAACCTCGCGTACCCCCTATGCTACAGCGAACGAGAAACACCCTCGACTAGGCCACCTCTGCAATTGCATACGAAAAACCTTCGCATGTGGTTCAGTAGCTCGGCGGGGATATGCCCATCCAAGGGATGGTGACAACTCCCGCAGGTGGAGGTAAGCGGTGCCTCGCGTGACCTTGTCCTGTTGTAGGGGCTCGCGAGAGGTACGGCTGGCGCACTCGGTCGGAGCGGCAAACGCTCTTCACGACAAGTCCTGTAAAATCCTGCGTGACGTGGCCGGGAGGGTCCCCGTGCGGGACCGATGCGCTCGACAACGCGCACACATAGACGCACATATACAAACAACACAGGACAAACAACGCGACAACACTCCTAGTCCCTTAGTAGCCATCCCATAACTCTCCGATGCAAAAATCGGATAGGTGTCGCGCGCGAGACTTAATATAAAATTGTGCGGACGCAGGGCTAGCTCATATCGATTCGCAATGCATGCCTACGCAAGCAGTCGCAATGATGGCGTACTATGTAGTTCCCAAAATTATGCGGTCCTCGTTAATCTCGAGGGTCGCATTCGACACTCAAGTGTTGGCTGACACGCGCCTTGAGAGAATGATCTCTTGATGCTGGACAACCGCCAAGTGCGATTGAAAACCACACCCTCTTCTGCACCCTGCGAAGAGTGGGTGGTACACAAGTTCATACAAGTGGTGGCAATCGTCTCTTATCGCCCTGGAGACCAGCTCTGTCATTTAGGGTTTGGAAAGAAGTCAAGGGGTTTGACTTTGACGGCTATCACGGACTACAACGTCCAACTATAAAAATTCATAAGCAAAATC
The DNA here is from genome assembly GCA_003427395.1 of Chara braunii. Classification (NCBI taxonomy): domain Eukaryota; kingdom Viridiplantae; phylum Streptophyta; class Charophyceae; order Charales; family Characeae; genus Chara; species Chara braunii. The sequence goes on along the minus strand of BFEA01000304.1, from coordinate 1,932,452 downwards.
AATCAATAAATAAGTAAACACCCAACACTCATATATCAAATCAGAACTTGAGATAGAAAAAAAGAAAGGGAAACAAAACCCATCAGGTATGCAGATCGTGCGACACATGGTTGTCATTCTCACTGCCTCCAAAGTACGACTCATATACCAAGCTCCAAATATTAACCTGCATAAAACACAGACACCCACAATAGCCACATTGCCATACACCAATGTGGTCAACCTTACTGTTCCCTGTAACTCACCCCACGTCTCACACTCAAGCCCCAATCATAATACAAGCCCCAATCATAAATCTCACAATTCTTTGTAATGACCATTATAAGCAGTCCGGTTAAAACCCTCAAAGAAACATACCAAATCTCAGGGCTAAAGCAATCAAGTCGAGGTACAGGTGATAACAAAGTTGTGTCGTGAGCCGACAAGTCGGCGATCAACCAACTGACCTGTTGTCAGTGATAATAAAAAATGATCTTCATAGGATCAAACTGAGGCTAGTCCAAATGCCAGATCGAATGTCCAAAGAAGACATGTATCATACGACAGGTCAATGTCAAGGCTAAATCGTCAATGTATGGAGATCAAATCCCTATGACACGTTCTCACTCAAGACTCTCTTGATAGCCAAACCTAGGTCTATCTGTAACTCAGTACCCAAAGAAAGGTAGACCCATGGCAAAATCTCCCCTATACAGAGTGGATTACCAAAATCGTCACCTGTCGAAATATAATCTATTTTTTCTAAAGTAAAAAAATTTCGGCAATGTTTTTCGAAGAAAAAGTGCATTCACAGAATTTATACCAGCCTAAATATGAAAATAGAAATAATCTTCAACCTTCCAAAGTCAAATTTTGTCTACCTCCCTGAATTTGCAGAAATTTCGGCGGCGCTTCCCGTAGAGAAGGTAGCTTTCCAAAATTTATATAAAGCTAAGTTCAGAATTTACAATGACTTTGATTTCTCAAGGTCCAATTTTATCTAACTCCCTGAATTAGCAAAACTTTTGGCAGCACTCCCTTTACAAAAGGAGACTCTCCAGTTTTTTTTTCTAAGTCATATATAAAAGTCAGACAAACTGAACTTTGAAAAGACAAAATCTGACTAACTCCTTGGTTTTGTAGAAATTTCCGCAGCGCTTCTTGTAGAAAAAGTGAATTACCAAGATTTATACAAGACCAAGCATAATAAAAGATCCCAGAAAATGCAGAAATTGACCTAAGTAAAAAAAAACTTAGCTCAGAAAATACAGGAATCGAAACTAACTCCTATGACTCTAGCACGTGGCGAGCATCTAAAGCAACTACCGATCAAACTGAAACTCAAACTAAGTAGTAGTCGCACTCAGTCATATGCAGGCCAAACCACCAAGGTAAGTACTCTCACCATCAACTGACATTTCGTTAAAACTGATATCTTTTTCTAAAATCGCGTAATCGAAGTCCTTATTTTTTTTCGAAAACAAACCTTTTTTTTAATAAATTTAACATATATGATCCTATGGTACTATGCTGCACATATGCAAATTTTATGTCAGTTTTGTTTGATTATCTTCAGTTTGCTCTTTTTTTTTGACTCGGCCATTAGTTTACCTTCAAAATTAGTTACTTTTTCGCAACTTTGCTTGTGTCCATCATTTTTGTGTCATGTATTTGTTGTTATTATTTGATGTTTTTTTGCTTTTTTTTTTCCGTGCACATATCCACTTCACGTGTATGCGGCACTTCATGCTTTGTTTTTTTGACCTTTGTGTAGTTTTCTCTATGTTGTGTGCGAAAGTAGCTCATTTTATTAATTATTTCTCTGTTTTTTCTTTCTAACTTGTGTATTTTGTGCATTCATTATTCTATTGTAATGTGCAGTGTAACATACTTTGCTAGTTTGCACTTTTCATTTCATGTTTAGTGTGTTACTTGTGTGTTTTACTTCTGGCTACGACTGAATTGTCATTGATTCGTCCTCTAACGAGTAGCTTCGTTTTGTACCAAACAAATTTATTCAGTTGATTGGTGTGTTTTCGAGTATTGTACAATCCCTTTTTGGTATCAGTATACATTTTTGTATCGTAGTCGTGACACTGTGCATGTTGCACACACGCATAACATATATACACACACGTACACACTTCAACGTACAGAGACACATACACACACACACACACTTTTATTTACAAACACATGCATCTATGTATAAGATGAATGTGTCCGTTGCCACATCAAGGACAGTCGTACACGTTTCTGCTCCAACCAGTTCATGGGGCACAAAACTTTTCTCTCCAGACTTTACTAAAGATGAATGTATCCGTTGCCAGAGTAAGGACAATCGTACACGTCTCTTCTCCAACCAGTTCATGGGGTACAAAACTTTTCTCTCCAAACTTTGCTAAACACATGCATCTACGACATAGTTCACGGGGTACAAAACTTTTCTCTCTAAACTATGCTAAAGACGAATGTGTTCGTTGCCACAGTAAGGACAGTCGTACACGTCTCTGCTCCAACCAGTAGCAAATGTCACTGCTACCTTCCCCCTACGTGTGTACTTTTTTCTATCGAAAATAACGTCTAACGTGTCATCCCGATGTTCAACGGTCAATGATATCTCTTCACAATTGTCAAACAGATAATGAACCTGACTGTGCACTAAGCATTCTATCCTCATTTCGAGATCTTTTCTTAGAGCATGATCATGGGATATTCGAGTTTTGAAACGCCCAAGCGATTCGGCGATTGTAGGGTTATTGAATGCTTCTTGAGATGTAAGTGTGTCATTGTGAAATTCCTCTCTAGCAATGAACAACGCGTTTATTTTTTTATCATTCACCTTGGCCGCTGTGAAAAGTGTCACAACGGTGGTGTTACGATTCAACACCCGGATTCGTCCATAAAAATCTACAAAGATCGAAAATTGTATGTGTGGTTTCCCAATGCAAAACCAAGCACATTGTTTGGCGTGTTTTCTGTTCTGCTGTGACCATTGCTGCTTGACACACAATGTTTTCCACGCATCGATCATCTTCGTTGGTGTAACAGGGTCTTCAGTACTATCCTCGCCGTCGGGTTCTACGTCGGCTTCTTTCACCAATGAGTACAAGTACCAGAAGTCTTTGTCGCCGTCACGACGAATCTCTATGCCGTTGTCTCCCATGACCCAATACATGGGGATTTCACCGTCCGGCGCGACATTTCCGACAAGGTGCAAATAGCGAGAGTCTATGCTGACGATATCATTTTTCCATATATTTTTGTCGAATATTATGAGATCCAAGGCCGGTGTATTTGAATTGTTTCCTTATGATGAAGTGGCATTTGATGATGCGTTGTCGTGCGAGGCATTGTGGTCGACATTCATCCTGCAAAACGGAAATAATGTAGCATATGTTTATATTTTGTCACTACTGTGCACATTCAGTCACTTTTTTGTTTTTTTATACTGACCGTGCTTAATAAACGAAAAAAAGAAAAAAATCGTACAAGCATTCATACGATTATTAAAGAGTCATTTTATGCACACACACACACACACAGAGACACACACACACGCAAGCACATGAACACACACATACGAACACACACACACACACATACACACACATACACACATTCTTACACATGCTGCAATGGTCAATATCCAGTAGTTGTATATCTTATCTCGCATCCTTCGTCACATCCATCTCTACTTTGTGGATGTTGATATCTGTCTATTCAATCAACATGCCTAAATTATTAAATATGTTTTTATGTGTGTGCGCATATAATTCACTTCATGATTACGACTGCCATTACCCGCAGATCCTCTTCACAGCATTCAAAATTGGCACCCATTGTGATTCATTTTTTGAGCCATCTAACATGCACGGAGGAATTGGCGGTTGAGGCATGCTACTAAACTCCTTGATGAATGCATAATAATTTAAAAGTTGTTTCCCTTCTCACATCAATTCCGCTTTTTTACCCTCATGAATTTCCACAGCTCTCTTATAACACTCTCAGTAGTCTGGCTGCTTTGCCACCGTTCCTTGCCGTTCATAAATTCGCACGTCATATACATCAACCTCTGTGAATCTCATGACAACCACTAGTAATTTTGCTTCTTCCACTTCACATTTGACCATCGACATGTATTCATATGAAAATGCTCCGCCGTTCGTGATTGTTTTTAATGCTTCTGGCACCGCTTGATTGATAACAGTCACCATTGGTCCCGCAACACTTCTTCTATCCCCCGGTTACAAAAATAATTATCGCTTGTTTTACAACCTTGCACGTTCTGCATGACCACAAACATGATTGTATGTATAACAAAATTAGATGTTTTTTACTTTTTATAATTTCTCGCATGTTTTGTTTATATGAATGATACTTTAATATTTCACTACCTTTTCTCATCTCCATTGATTATCCTATTGTTTTGTCCATAATCTTATGAAGTATCTCGTGTCCTTCAATTATTGCAACCACAACATATATTATAGGTGATGACAAACTGCAAACTTTCACCACAGACATTGTACTTAAGCACGTACGTCACATTTTGTATGATTTCTTCACTCATACCACTACAAACATATCCAGCACAATAAGCAATTGTTTTTTTTCCACCATCTCTTGCCTATCCGTAATCGTTGTCTCCTACAAATAAATACAGGTTTCATATCCCTACATACAAATAAACAACCTTTCCCCCAAAAACAAAAGACCTTTTCCCTAAGACAATCCGCAATTGTCTCTTTCCCAGAATCCGTAATTGTTGTCAATCCGTAATTGAATAAAAGACATTTCCCCCAATGCTCCAACACAATCCGCAATTGTCTCTTTCCCACCATCTCTTGCCTATCCGTAATCGTTGTCTCCTACAAATGAATACAGGTTTTCATATCCCTACATACGAATAATGGCTATGTGCGTCGATAAGTCATTGATCAGTTGCGACAATTTCCTTGATTCCCCACTATTTCCTTGTCATGGCACTTCGATCGGTCAATAATCCATTGCTACCTTACACATTCTCCACATTCACATTCTCGCACACTATGTAACGTCACTTTTTTCTAATCGTACTTCACATAATTTCACAGCACCATTTCCTTGTCATGGCACTTCGAGCAGCGTCAGCATTGTCCAATCCTACTTCACATACTTTCAGCCTACCGTGCTCCACATTTGGTATAACATAATTCATCACCCTACATGACTCATGTTGGCGAATCTCATTCATACGTCGAAATAAGTGCTTCACGTCGATAATTGTTTTTGTCTTCGTTTTCTTGATGTTTTTTGTTGCTCCCTAATCATCGAACGTTTGAAGCACCTTCACGACAATTGTCCCAATGACGAATGTTCTATCTCGCACGAACTGTATCATGGCATCTCTAACAATACTACAGAACAGTTGGGCGTGCCGAGATACGACATATGTCATATCATCTACATCATCGTTTTGATGAGGCTTGCGACGATCGATCCTTGTGCAACAATACGTCATTCCATGTCGTGCTTCAAACGCAATACATAGTATTTGACCACAGTTTCGTGTTTCGTTGTCAAATATCCAACCGCCTCCGTAGAAAATATTATTCCATCGTTGTGCCCCGGTTCTCTAATAATTTGACAACGGGTCGCATGTTTTAGCCATCTTCGACATCTTGCGTTGCATTTGCGGAGGCCATAAGTCAAAAGTGGGGTATATCATGGTCTCATCAAGCGTGCGGAGCCCAACCGCTGTCATTCGTTGCATGTGCTGAAATGAAATGAGCTGATTGTAGCGTATGAGTGTTCCCTATTTCTCAACATGACGGCTCATATTGACCTCCGCGTTCATAGTCGAAGTATCCGACCTTGCGGTTGCTGTATAGGTAATATAACATGAATGAAAGTTAGCTACGTCTGTCATCGTATAGCCCCTACAAAACCATCAGATTATGAGGTGGCAACATGTGTATCGATGATGACAGATGCGCACTTCATGTTCGAATGTTACATCAAACAGCTCTCATTGTTGCGTTAGAATGTGCCCGGTGAACCGCCTCCAATGATTTCATTGCTTTGAATGCATCATTCCCCACTCCAACATGCTAGCAAAGCGATACTCGTTCGCCCATGGACATAAGGACATTGCGGACTCCCAATCCTCTTCACACCAATAATGAATAGGGCGATCAGTCCATGGCACGACGCCCATCCACGGATCCATCTCAAAATCTTCTCGAGTGGCGGCTATGATCTCCGTCCGCTCCCTTGCTCCGTGGATGAAAACCGCTCGTGGCATTAGCGGGAACGCAGCTCTGACCGAGTCGTCCTCGTGGTGTAGATGCTTGGCGTTCTCTTTACTCGACGGCATAGCACACACACACACACACACA
>BFEA01000304.1:1861784-1872738 GCA_003427395.1 Chara braunii | reverse complement strand
AGAGAGAGAGAGAGAGAGAGAGAGAGAGAGAGAGAGAGAGTCTGTGGTTGGGAATGTCGATTTGTGTTGTTGAAACCGGGAGGATCATCATTGAGTGAGTGATATATAGCGATTGGTCAGTGGAAACGTTGATCAGTCTAACCGGAGATAATTATTCGATTTGATTAATTAATTGGATTACCTGTTGAGCAATCTTAGCCGAAAGGTCAACCCGAGTGGGGCACGTATCAGGAATTTTTTTGTCCTCGGGGATTCTACTCTTTTTGCTTCGATTAATAGTCTGCTTGCTGGGATCTCTCTAGTGACGAGGCATGGCTGTGATCAATGACTGTCTGATTGGAAAATCGCTGATTGCAGTAGATGAAGAAAGAGAAAACAATCCTATCCTATGAAAGACTGTCCGATTGGAAAATCGCTGATTGCAGTAGGTAAGGGAAATTCTTTGTCCTTGGGGGATTTTCTTCATGAAAGAAATGCAGTTCTGTATTCTACCGGGAGGCGGGGCAGAAGCATTTTGCCCGCAGGGGTGCTTCGCACCATATATCCTATCCTATTCTGCTATCTTGAACTGAGTTTTCAGTTTTGTGAATTGTCTATCCTACCGGTTGCCCGCCGGGGGTGCTTTGTCAATTGTCTATCCTATCCTATCCTATTCTGTTAGCTTGAACTGAGTTTTCAGTCTCCATATCAGAGTCTGTTAGTTTTCAGTTTTCTTACTACAGTCAGTCTGTTAGATCGATATATACTCTTTTACCACATTGCCACATAGTCCTGGAACGGGATCTGAATTGTATATCCTATCCTATCCTATCCTATCCTATCCTATCCTATCCTATCCTATTCTGGTAGCTTCAACTGAGTTTTCAGTTGCCATATCAGAGTCTATCCTCTCCTATCCTCTCCTATCCTATGCTATCCTATTCTGTTAGCTGGGACTGAGTTTTTAGTTTCCCTACCACAGTACTCTTTTATGACATTGCCACATATTCCTGGAACGCCCATCTACTCTGTACGCAGCGGATAGGTCGACCAGCCAGTGAAACCGTCAACAGAAGGGCCTGGATGCACTCACCGGGACCACAAGATCTATGTTGCCAGGTATCAGGTGGCGATAGTAGGAGAGCGCGGCCCGATATGAATATGGGAAGTACCAGTCAGTGAGAAAAAAAAGAAGTCGAGATGCAAGAGCTCATTGAAGACCAAACGTGGGTAAACAGATTTGAAACGCAGAATGAGAGAGAGAGAGAGAGAGAGAGAGAGAGAGAGAGAGAGAGAGAGAGAGAGAGAGAGAGAGAGAGAGAGAGAGAGAGCACCAATCCAAGAACACACTGTATTGAAGCCTCTTGTGACAGTGAGAAGCGCTCTTCGTGCCTCCAACAACAGAGCAGTAACCCTCCCTATCTATGATGTGTCCGCCTATACGGCTTCCCTTCTTGACTACACCCTCTATCCTACTACTTTCTCACTCTTTTCTATTTACTCTCCTCTGTGCAGATGCTGGTGAAGAGGCTGATCGAATGAGGCACTCCTCGGCCTGCACAAGACATGTACCCACCAGTCCTCTTGCTGTCCTCTCTCTCCCTACACCCCCCACCTCTTCCGCCTCTCAGCGCAGCTAACCAGCTATAGCTGCTGCTGTCAAGGCAGCTCCTTCGGACTCCAGCGTGGGGGTGAGTTTCTGCTTCGCTCAAACCGCGCTACCGCAAGATACTGCCGCCTGCCGAATGCGTCTATTGCCTTGGCCTCCTTCCTTTTGTCAGGATGAGGTCTCCAGGGCCTGGATTGCAGCCTGGGTACCTGTGCGTACCACATAGTCGCCTGCTCGAGTCCACTTCGCCACCATCCAACCCTAAGGAGGCGAAACTCTAAACCCGACATGCTTCTGCCTTCAGCTCAATTCACATTCACAGTCAGAAGCATTTGGAGGTATCGCTAAACACAGTTTAGCAGAGCTGAGGTAGGATAGGAGCAGAACCTGGACATTTTGTGTGTGAAGATGCATGTTTGTTGAGGGAAAAGAAACAGGCGTGTGAATCACATATCCTTGCAACATTGAACATGACAATAACAGGCGTGTGAATCACATATCCTTGCAACATTGAACATGACAATACACATGCACACACGAAGACCCAATGCTTCCTCTTTACCCCGGTCTTCTCCCTGCACTCTTCTCCTTCTGTTTCCCCTCCTTGCCTTCCCTTCCCTTCCCTTCCCCTTGTACCTCCTTCCTTCTCCCCGTGTCGAACTGCTGAATGCAGGCATGTGAGTGAGCATCGCTAAGACAACAGAAAAAATTATGGGTGCAGGCAGTAGTGCACTTAAAGGCAAACGGGTCTGTATGCATCCCTTGCTGAAGTACGCAAACGTGATGTGCGTTGTAGCTTTGAGGATTCAGCAATGGAACGGCTGTTTCATCAATTTACCAAAACAGTACATTACAATCATTTAAGATATCAGATATGAGTTGATAGAAGATTATAAGGTAAGCCTGTTTTAATTTTGGATGTACAGATTCTACACATCTGGGTGGAAAAGGGGTTCTTCTGGTGACAGTCTACGACATACATACAAACAGTTGGCAAGAAGAGATGAAGATGCGCCTTAATGGTTTCATTGCAGCCGGGCCGAGGTCCAACATCTGCTCAGCCCGATCGTGACGTTGTTGGGGATGCTGTTACGTCCAAAGAACGCGGATATATCTGCTTAGCCCGAAAGCCGTGGTGAAAGCATACTTATCGTGCCAAATCTGTCCTTGCGCGAAAGACAAGGGTCGGCTCTGGTGTTTGTCGAGAGCAGGTTTAGGTTTGGCAAGCAATCGACTACTGTCTTTTTTTTCCACACAGCTTGCCAAAGACGTCCGCAGCAGAACGCTGCACATAACCATTGTAATCCTGAGTGTATTTTGAGGTTACGCACGTCGGTGCGGGTGGTGGGGGCTCTGCTCTGGTGTACCCTTCTTCGTTGTCTGCGTGAGATGCTGGGGGAAATTATTGTGTTTGGGGTGTTAGTTTACTGCTACAAACCTCTTTTCCGGACTCTGCAACTTTTTTTCAGCTTGATGGGAGTCGGCCCATCAGTTCATGAGAGACTTCTGGATGCCGTCGTCAAGCAAGACTGGCAGGCTATTGAAAAATGCCACCACGATGGTGCCAACCTGGAGTTCACAGACAAAAAGGAGAGGACTGCCCTAATGATTGCTTGCTCCATGGAGGAGAGCTACCATGTGGTCGACACCCTCCTTCGACTTGGTGCGAGAGTAGATGCGTTCAAGAGAGGCCCATCGGGTGGTTTTCCAATCCACTTCGCAGCAAGAAGGGGCCTGTACAGGGTTGTGGAGAGATTACTAGAGGCCGGTGCCCCACCTAACGTCTTCAACGATGATGGGCAGACCCCTTTGTGGATTGCAAGAGAGAAAGGGCACTGGAAGGTGGTTCGCGCTTTTGAGGGGCGCTTGGCTGTTTTCAAAGGTCATGTAAAGGGACTCGCAGTGCCTCTTGGAATCATGGGCTTATTCTCGAATGTACTGCTCGCACGGAACTGGTACATTGTCGTGGTCCCCATTCAGAAAGACCCCCATCTTCCACCGGAATATGAATTCCTCATGTACACCTCCGAGAAGCAAGCAGTCCCGAAAGTGGAGATCCCATTGTCGGGCGTCTCTCTCAAGATAGAGAAGGAACAGACTTCCGACCCCAGCATCATCGTTTCTGACAGCTCAGGCGGTAAGAGATTCAAGTTTTTCTCCAAGGATAGCCAAGGTGGAGATGCAGTAATTAGACAGCTGTACGATAGCTGCAAGGTTCTGTGCCCGACTGTTGAACCGAGTCCAAGTGCACCACGCATTCAAGGCGCAAGTCGGGAACGTGCTCCGGCTCCTGCTATGCAGCCCACCCCGCCACCCGCTCCTCGTACTCCTGACCAAAGGCCATATGCCATGCCGGCCGAATCTGTTTATCCTCCTCTGGCAACTCCAGTTCCACCTTTTGGCTCCGCTGCTGTGGCTAATGAGACAACGGGCTTTCCAGCGCATCTTAACCCTCAGTTTCACATGCCAGTCCTTTACCCACCCATTTCTCAGCCCCCATATACGACCGAAGAGGGGGAGGCTCTGCCTGAAAGCCAGGATTCTGGGTGGCAGCGCTCACGCCAAAGCAGATTCCCGACGCCTTCGTTTATGCCTCATGGTAGCGATGGTGGATGGGCTCCAGAGCCGGTTGGAGACTACAAGGGGTGGGGTCCAGCGTGGAGCGGGCAGGAGCCCGCAACTTCTTCAGGGATGGAACACAGGATGCCTGAACAATTCAACGGGTGGGATGAACCATCTGTTCTTGAGTCAGATTGGAGTCAAGGCCAAGTAGCATCGGGAGATCTGGAAACCCAGGAACAGAGAGGGGAAGAGAGGGACTCTCAACTTCGTCGGGACTCCATGCGAACGGTGAATAATGACGATCTTTCCCCTCATGGCATACCGGAGGAGACAGCACCGTCAGCACCACCACTCCCACTCGAGCGCGAGAATGAACGGCCGCATGCAGGGTTGCACAGCAAGGAAAGAGGAGAACAAGCTTGTTGTGGCCCGCGAGAACCTCAGCGGTCATGGAAGACGGATGGTGGCTGCCCAATCTGTATGGACAATCCTGCTGATGCTGTGTGCGTTCCATGTGGGCATGTGGCAGGCTGTGTGTCCTGCCTGGGTGATATCCATTCTCGTAATATGGGCTGCCCGGTTTGTCGAGCAGACATAAGAGAAGTTATCAAGATGTTCAAAGTGTGAACCATTCATTACGCGTGCGCATTCGTTGACACATGCACATACACACACACACACACACACACACACACACCCACACCCACACACACACACACACACCCACACACACACACACACCCACACAAGTAACACACATCCAACCATTGCGCGCGCACACACACAAACACATGCAACATACACTGAAACGTGGCGAGCCTTGCGCTGTTCTTAACCTGGGTGTATTTTGGGCAGATATGGTGTGCCTATTGGGTGACTGTACAAAACACATACACCGACGCACAACACATATTGGGGATAATTTCTGATGGCTGTTTACACAATCTCACACAGATGCATGCTCACGTGCGCACACACAGGTACACACACACACACACACCCAGCATACACTGTGCGCAGGTACACACACACACACACGCACACACAGCATACACTCAGACGTGGCCAGCCTTGTGCTTCTTAACTTGGGAGGACTGTGGGGGGATCTGGTGTTGACATTAGGTGACTGTACAGGACATGCATACACAGACAGACAGTTTGGGATAATTTCTGATGGCGAGAGGATATACACTGATGCACAGACAGACACATAAGGTAAGGCTGTTTTGGATGTACTCATCTGGGTGCAAAAGGGATTGTTCTGGTGACAGACACACACACACACACACACACACACACACACACACACACACACACACACACACACACACACACACACANAGAGAGAGAGAGAGAGAGAGAGAGAGAGAGAGAGAGAGAGAGAGAGAGAGAGAGAGAGAGAGACTGTCACACTCAAACATTTGGGGATGTTCTGTGTGGCTTGCAGATAAGAATGACATCATCGATGAGGCTATCCTATTCTTTCGTGCAAATGTGCTGTTCAGAAACTTCGAGGTGCAGACACCGGCGGACAAGCTGCTCATTTACTTGACACTGTTCATCAACGTATGCCTGAAGAAATTGGACTCCTGCAAGTTTGAAGCAGAGGGCCTGAAGCAGCTAATCAATCTCAGCCTTGAGAGGTGTCCTCTGCCTGGCGAGCCTGGCTTTCTTCTGGGAGGAATTGTCGAACTACCTCGCACAAAGGAGGAAGCAGGTAACAAGGAATTTGTTGTCCTCTTCTCCCTCTCTGCCCACGGTTTTCTGGGCAGCTCTGTTTGACGATGTATACCAACAAATGATAACTATATGGCATCCCACCTCTCCCACGGACCCCTTTTTCACTTTCCCCCTCAGCTCTTCCTTACCCCCCCCCCCTTTCGTTCCTGGGACTGAGAAAAGGATTTTCTATGTGGTTGATCGTAAAACCACCGTGCACAGCCTGATGAGTAATTAGGTTGAGAAAAATTGCTGTGGAGATATCTGTATGCATACATGCTGGAGATATCTGTCTGTATGTATATAAATGCTGAATCAATCATTGAACCTGTCTTGTGTTTTGAGTCCTTTGACAGTTTATCCGTTACCGCCTGATGTTGCTATGAATCCTGTGCCCTACAAATATGTTTGACTGATGACGAGGAACAGAAAGTACAAGAGGAGGCTGAAAGGCCCAGTGGCTGCAACTTCCTGGTTGCAAGTTGACCGATGGCGTATTGATGGAGTGCATGTGTGCTATTGCGTATGTTATGAGGTGGTCGCGGGAACTGAGGGATGAAGCATCTATGCCAAGGTTAATCAGCCACAGGAGTAACAAACATGCTATGCGAAAAATGTTATGCGAAGGTGGGTTCTGCCATGGGACCTCGGTCTCCAGAGGTACGGATGTCTGGATGCTGCCTATGTGCATTGTGGTGGGTCAATCGCGCAGACGTAATGAATGCTACCCCACTGAAAAATATTTCTTTGTGCAGCTGAGTCCCTTGGCTAGGCCACCGTTTCATAGGTGTAGATATCTAGGTGTTCGTTTTGCGGTAATGTGGTGTGCAGTGTCCGCTTGACAAGTTTCATCAGCCGCAGAAGTAATGGTGGGCTACGGACGCTAGATGCGGAACAAGGAGGCAGGCTTTGCGTTCTTTGGGATTTTTTTTCTGGATGGTGTCTGGTGTGGATATGCAACGAACATAGTCATCCACGGATGACAATACACATGCCCAAACATGCTGCATACCGCGATGGACGTAGCTGAAACACGTTAGAGTGCAGAAGCAGAAGCAGAAGAAGAAGACGAAGAAGAAGACGAAGAAGAAGAAGAAGAAGAAGAAGAGAGGTGTTGCTACCTTCCTTCCATCTCCGATCAGTAACAAACAAATACACATGCCCAAACATGTTGCATACCGCCATGGACGTAGCTTAAACACATGTTAGAGTGCAGAAGAAGAAGAAGAAGAAGAAGAAGAAGAAGAAGAAGAAGAAGGAAGAGAAGTGTTTCTACCTTTCTTCCATCTTCGATCAATAAGTACCCCTTCATTACCCCCCGTGTTTGCAAGTACAGGCGAAAGCGTTCATGCGTGGGAGGACAACAGCCCTGGATCTGTGAGAAAGAGGCACCACAATGACGAAAACTCTCCCTTCGTCCTCGCACAACTGTCTAGATGTGAACTTGGTAGGCCTGCGTTATGGTTCCTATCTACCCTGCGTGCCGTCGTCCGTTAACCTTTGTATGCTGTGTCCAGGTAAGCACCAGTGATGGTGGGTGGACTCCCACCATAGCCAGCCATTACAAGCTACTCAAGAAATGAACCCACTGGTACCCTCTTCGTTTTAGTGCTGTGCGCTCAAGCAAGCATTGCACAAGATAAGAGGCGTGAGACTCCACCCATCTCTTACGAAGAGGCCTTTTCGTACATGCGAGGAACCAACCTACTAAAGAATGGAGCTGGACAATATCATATAGGCAGCAGGGCGGCCAGCTCTCGCATCCACGTTGTTGTTCGGGGGCGGCGGGACTGGTTACAGAAGTTGCTGCGGCCTTGAAATATGCAGTTACACTTGTGGAAAGCGCATCGCAGCTGGGTACTGCTGTGGCCAGTGGGCGATCGTGTGCTGCAATCCATTGGTGGCACTGGCAAGTGCGATGCAGATGAGCTGTGGCGCAGACCCAGAACCAGTTGTGACCATAGTGACATAGTCCCTCTTAAACTTGCAGGAAAGCTCTTTCGGATGCAATATTTGCAGGAATGCCCCTGTCCTGTGCAGCCATGTTTCCGGTGTGTGCCTGAAGTTGTCAGAAAATGTGGAAAAAAAAAATGGACAAAGTGTAGAACTTTCAGAGAAGGACAACAGAGTTTTATAGTTAGTTTGCAATGCAACCCAAACATGGTCAAGCACAGGAAAACAAACAAACAAACAAAAAAAAGCAAACAACATATATGCGAACGTGGAACAATCCCGACCTCAAGGCAGCAGCACGGCTTGCTTGCATTCTCTCTTCCCGAGTGCGAGGTTCTCTCGAGTTTTTTTTTTAAACACTCGTGAAGTCATTTGACCATACCAGACATGACGAAGTGTCCTGAACCGCAAGTATACAATGTGCTGCTTGGTTTCACTGTCCAATTCCACCGATTAAGGCTCTTTCCCCTGTGCTGCTAGCTGGGAAGTATGGTAGGTGCTACAAGCACTCTGTCCCCTTCCGATATGCAGGGATATACTTATCGGAATATATAACTCAGTGAGCCGGTCATATCTCTAGTTCTGGATGCTGTGCTGGCAAGTCGTATGGAACATGATCCTGCCATATCCCTACCTTCTTCCCTCGAATACAACGTATGGTCATTATAGCTGTGTATCTAGACTGAAAGATGCCATAAATACAGCTATATATAGCTGTGTATCTAGACTGAAAGATGCCATAAATACGGCTATAATGACCGTACGTTGTATTCGGGGGAAGAAGGTAGTTCTGGATGCTGTGCTGGTAAGTCGTATGGAACATGATCCCCCTCTGTCAGGGCAGCCAGTCACTGTTCTGCGCAGTGATTCCTCCCTCGCGAGTCGTGATGATAGAATCTCCATCTGTGGAAGGAGGAATCGGTGGTCGTCTAGGGAACTTGCTACTCCGTCTACATGGGCACGAACCATGGTTAACGTCAGCTGTATTAAAGCAGGAAATGAAGCGAGGTTACCAATGGGCCTAGCTCAGTCGGTGGTACACCCATGAACCGTTGAAGTACAGACCCGAGTTCGAACCCAGATGCGACCAGAGGACCAGAAAAAATCATTCTGAATTTCCTTGGGGACGGTCCGTTCAACGATGATATCTCGAGGCTTTCGCCCCTTTTTTTTTTTTTTAATGAAGGAAATGAAGTGAGGCAGGCGTTGACAGGGACTGGAGCCCACGATGACAAGCCACTGTAACCCAGGATCCTAGCCGGCTACGATGACAAGCCACGGTAACCCATCCTGGCCTAGCCGGCTACTTGCGGGTATTTGCAGTGGAAGAGAGACTGTGTGGGGAGGAGAGAGAGCTGTAGGGAGAGCCAACCCCTACCATAGCGTAGCCACCACTCTCTCGTCCGTCTTGTCTGCAATCTGACCTACAATAGAAAGCATGATATGTGCATTTCGGACATTTCCCCTAAGTTTGTTGCAGCGAAGTGGCACCTGTAGTGTGTGTGAGTGACCTTGTGTAGCCCGTGCCTATCTGAGTAGTTCACAGGCAGGAGCTGATAAATTAATTGTAGGCTCTCTGTTCTCTGCGGACAACCTTTCATGTCAATTGTGGGCTTCGATCCGTCGACAGCCGTCCGCTGACAGTCCCAATTGCTTTGGAGGTCGTTACAAAACTAGAAAAATAATCAGAACTTGTGGAGTCTTCGCGGACTAATTATTGACCTTGAACCACCAGTACCTACCGGTTCAGCCGGCCGGCCGTTACTGCGGAAGTTGAATCAGCCCGTTCCTCCGGCCCAAATTCATTCGAAGCCGGGGGGTATGAAAAATGCGGTAGGTACTGGTGGTTTAACTCGCCTCTCGTGGCTGTACTTACTACTGGAGAACATAGTCGAGAAATTGCAGAAAAAAAAGGTAAACGGACTCCCATCTCTCCTTCTTTTTATAGAAAAGAAGAAAAAGCACGTCGTTGGAGATATAAGTTATTTCAAACACCCCTTTTAGTGCCAGCCCATTGAACCCAAGGACTCGTCCCATGGCGAGTCGTTGGTGACAATGGGCCAATGGCAAGTGAAAGTGGGGAATGCAAATAGAAAGACAATAGCACAATGAAGCCATTCATAATTTCATTAGATTGAGTAAAGGCAGGGATAGAACGGAAACGACTTGCGAATGTGCGTGTGGGTGGAGACAATGGCACTAAGTAATCAAATCATTCAAGTGCCATGAGGATTCCCAGTGTGCCAAACGGAAATTCTGGTGGATCCCTGTCTCAGAGTGGGGAGTTGTTTTATTTAAAATTTTAAACGTATCCCACGTACACCTCGTAGAAAGCCTTGGGATGGAAAAGTCGGAGTAAAGGGAAAAAACAAAAAATAAAGAAGAAGAAGAAGAAGAAGAAGAAGAAGAAGAAGAAGAAGAAGAAGAAAATGCTCCGGAAAAAAAAACAACGATGTTCTTTCTCTTTTTCCTTCTTCTTTTGTTTTTACCCCCTCTTTTTTTCACCCAAGCTGACAGCGATGCTTTGTCATTTTTTTGGCCAAGCCTCAGGGTGCTTTTCTTTTTTCTTTTTCTTTTTGGTTTTCTTTTCTTCTCAGTTTTTTTTTTCACAATTTCAGTTTACATGTGCTAGGGTGTCCGGCTTTAGAAGGTGCTGGAAGCGCTGTCCTATATTGGGACCCTTGTGCGATGGCTCCCTTATATCGGCGTGGAGAAGCACCAGCTGGAAAGCGGGCCCAGCATTCGGTACAGCGTATCAGCATTGGAGATGTTGTGGGGGCAGGGATGATTGTCCTGAACAGAAAGGATTAACTTCCATTTATTTCTTTCCCTGAACCCCGTTGTGCTGACCTTCCGTTTCAGTGCCCAGGATGCAAATCTCAGTAATACAAATTGTAAAAATAAAAAATACAAAAATATTCAAAACAATCAATAAAATGGTAGATAAAATAACAAAATAAATATTGTAAATATATAAATATTATATAGATATTGTAAATATAATAAAATAAAAAAAATATGACAACTGTAAATTTAGATCTTAACAGTTCTCTAGTTGCGGAGAGAAAGGGCTGACCTTCCGTTCCAGTGCCCAAGTTCAAATACACATGATGCCGCCAGTTGTCCCTCCCT
>BFEA01000304.1:1831737-1843184 GCA_003427395.1 Chara braunii | reverse complement strand
TGTGTGTGTGTGTGTGTCTCTCTCTCTCTCTGTGTCTCTCTCTATGTCTCTCTCTCTCTGGCGCGCGCGTTCCCTTGCGCCGTTACCACCTTCTGCTTGGGTGCCATTCCCGCTTTGTTTCTTTTTTCCCCCTTCCGTTTCCGCTCCCCCCCCAACCCCCTCCCTTTCTGTTGTTTTATTTTTGCCTTCTTCGCACTCGGTCATACGGCGGGGTTGGTCGTTCCCTGCACCGTCCCCCCGTGTCAACGGGCGCATATTTCCAAGTAGCGTAACGTACTGGTGGTTTAACAGGACAGTTCTAGTCCCACTGTAGCACTGGTGGCTGGACCTAGGCTTGTTAATTTTTGTAGGGTGGAGCCTTTTCATTTTGGGGGCCTTCATTGTTGTCCTCTTTTGTTTTCTTCTTGTTGGTGCACATGGGGTGGGCAGCTCGACAAGGCATAATCTTTTTTCCCCTTTGGGAAATTGGGAGGGGAGGGTGTGGGTAATCCTGGGTTTTGTGGGTTGGGTGACCCAGGCCAAACACTCACCCACCTTCTACCCACCCAGTCGGGTCACTCATTCCAAACACTGACCTTCCTGTCACCCACCCAGGCTGGCTTTAACCTAGACCCACCCACATCCAACCCAGGCGGGTTAAGGGCAGACCTGCACCTGACCCGGCGGCTTGTGCGTCGGGTAGGTGCAGGTGGGTGTGCGTCTAGGTAACACTTCGGGTAGGTGCAGGTGGGTGAGCCACGGGGGGTTAACTGTCCCGGCTGTTTGTCCTGTTCCGTTGTTCGCTGCAGCAGCAGGTACAGTTAACCCCCTGTGGTTCCCAGCACATCCCAAATGTGACAGCAGTATGTCTGCTGGCCGGGCATGGGCCAGTCTAGTAGGGGACTCGGTGGTGTCAGTGCATGAAACTTTTGAGTGTGCCCACTCTGATGGATATTCGGCGTATTATTCGCTCGTAAATAGCCCCAAATGCCCCACATGCATTCTACACAATAGCCGTAAAATGCCCTTTTGTCAATCAGATATTAAGCTGATCACAACAGATACTGCACTTTATCTATTTTTAGCCAAAAGGCGGAGAAAGGTACACTGCTTGGGGGGGGTAACCTATGGGCTGAAAAGGGGGGTTCCCTATAAGCCACCTGCATGACAAGGAGTCTTGAAAAAAATCGGTACCATAGTTGAGTGCCAATCTCTCTCTGTAAGTAGAGAAATGTACGAATGTCAATAAACGATTCTTTTATTCTTTTTTTTTGTCCCTAGACGGATGGCGGTCATCCCTTTCAGTACTCAGCCGCTCGGTTGTCCTATGAACCCCTTCTGAAGACCCCACCCACCCTTCCTCTCATCTTGCTTGCCCTGGCGCACCCCCAACCCCCCTGTCCTACCCTAGTGTTAACCGCCCTGGACTATCACCCATTGCCCCCATTGCGATCTTGGCGGGGTGACCAGACCGGACAGCGGTTGCAGGCACCGGGGCCCCGCGGTAAGGTGCAGTATTTCCTGACACCCCCGACATCCCGTACTAAGGAACTGCTATGCCAGCCTCAACCCTATGCTACGTACTAGGAGGATAGCCAACCCTAGGTCACGAGTTATGGACTGAGTTTCTTATCCGTATGTTGTCTTTTTACTACAGTGTACTATGGTGTTGATGGCTGAGAGATATGGGGATCCTCTGTTCCGTCGTATATCCCTGGAGCCCGTTCCGGCCCCCCGGTAAGGTACAGTATCTCCTGACGCCCCCGACATCCCGTACTAAGGACTGCTATGCCAGCCTCGACTCTAAGCTACGTACTAGGAGGATAGCCCACCCTCAATCGCGAATCATGGACTATGTATTGACCCTGGATGATCTATTAGCCCTGTGTCGTATGGTAATCTGAGAGCAGACAATCCTCCGTTCCCTCGTATGTCCCTGGAGCCCGTTCCAGCCGTGCGGTGAAGTGTACTATCTCCTGACACTCCCGACATCCCGTACTAAGGAACTGCTATGCCAGCCTCGATCCGTTGACCATGGACTATGAAGATGACCAGCCCTAAGATACAGTCTGGTATCGAACACAGGACCTTATGCGAGTCGTGCAAGTGACCTAGCCTATTGACCAACACTGTGAAATAGTCTGTGCTCTGCTGGGCGCGGGTAAGCCGAACTAGCAAACCACCCAGCAGTCTCATAACAACCCCGTAGACCAAGAACATTGCGATACCAACCATTGCCCAGTTCCCACGTACAACAACCATGGACTACCCCTTGGGTGGTGCACAGGCAGTGTCTGTAATAACTTACCTGCGTCATCCCAAGCCGTGCGTCATTCTAACGCCCTGCCGGTGTCCGTGCGCAAGGCTGCGGAGTTTTGAACCGCAACGTCGTACCACAATGCGCATTTCCAACCGGTTCATTAACCACTGAGCTACATCAACTGGACCTTGCTTTTAGAGGAAGAAGACAATCTCTGCTGGCTTCATCATCTTTCGACGCTGGAAATTTTGTGGCTGAATGTTCCGCTCTCAGGAGAGTCAATAGGTTCACATCTTCTTCAGATGTGTATTGATGTGCCAGCTTCCAGCTGCACTACCGTCTTCCCCCGAACACAACGCACCCTTATTTTGAATGTATCTGGCCGGAAGTATAGCTTGCAGACATTCATTTTTAGGGTGCGTTATGTTCGGGGGAAGACGGTAGGTGCCTATAGATGTATATCATTTTCTGCGTGCATCCAGACATGAAGGAGGAGAATCTCATTTCCAAAACGTTTGAGAGGGACTAGAAATGGTGCTGAACAAAAAAACGGTCAAACTATGCAGTGGTGGTTCGGACTTTAAACCACCATGGTCAAACTGCACCGTGGTGGTTTAAACTTTGAACCACCATGGTCAAACTGCCCATCGGTGGTTTCAACTTCAAACCACGATGGTCTTAACTAATATGGTCAAACTGTGCGGTGGTGGTTTAAACTTTAAACCACCATGGTCAAACTGGCCAGTGGTGGTTTAAAATTTAAACCACGATGGTCAAACTGTGCAGTGGTGGTTTAACCTTTAAACCACGGAAGTGGTCAAACTGCCCAGTGGTGGTTTAAACTTTAAAGTTTAAACCACCATGGTCAAACTGTGCAGTGGTGGTTTAAACTTTAAACCACCACAGTCAAAACTTCCCCGTGGTGGTATAAACTACTACTATAAACTTAGTATAAAGTTTAAACCACCGAGGTCAACCTGTGCAGTGGTGGTGGTTTAAACTCTAAACCACCAGTAGGATGCCCAGCTTCCCTCAAAAGTGAGAAGACTGGCAACGGTCTGTAGGCCCTTGTCCACAATGGTGCAGAATTTTAGTGGCGGGCAGAATGACATACGGGAAAAGAGATGTGCTACCGGGCCGGACGTCCAGGAGCCCCCTGACTGTCCGGGATGTCCAGTCGAATAACTGGCCAGGACGTCCGACCAGAGCACAGTGTCCGAGCGGCGGGAAAAATGGGTGGTTGGCTTTTTAAATTTTTTGGGAGCATGGGGGTGGTGTAGAGGGTTTTGTGCCGTAGGGGGGAGGGAGGGGTAATTTTTTGGGGTGGGTTAGGGGCTTCGAATTCCAAAAAAAAGAAGGCCCAATGTGGGCTGTCAGATCTTTGAGATGGACGGCCCCAACTGGGCTGGGACAACGCACCCGGCCCGGCCAAAGAAAAAAAAAATAAAAAAAGCTAAAAACTATTTTTTATTTTAAATTTGGTAAAAAATTTCGATGTGACCCTGAGGCAAGAGTTGTTCAGTTTATTTTTCTGCATAAAGTTATAAACACAGTTTTTTTCCGTTTTTTTTGCTGGGAACTTCCCTGGTCTGCACGGCCGGGCCGCCCAAAAAAAAACGGGTTGATCCGGGCGCCCAAACTGGTAGCCGAGCTGGATTTTTATTTTTCTCATCATTTTTCAATCAATCAAGGTGTGTGTGTCTCCACCCCCCTGCACACACACACACACACACACACACACACACACACACACACACACACACACACACACACACACGCACGTTCGCTCTTTTTTTTTTCCGAATTTGTATTCACTTTTTTATTGATGTGTGTGTGTGTGTGTGTGTGTGTGTGTGTGTGTGTGTGTATGTGTGTGTGCGAGTTTTTGGACCACCCCCCTCCCCCCTCCCTTCACCTGTTTGACTGTCGTTTTTTTGGTAATTCCAAATGAGCTGAATTTTCTTTAATGGGGTCTGTGCAAGGTGCACAGAGAGAACAATTTTTTTCTTTTCGTGTTGCTTTAAATCAGCGGAAAAACAGTTGTCCAGACTCCCAGACAACAGGCCTACCAGACGTCCGACCAGCGGACAGGTGTTAGCGTATGAGTAAAGACTCAAGAGGTGCATAATTTTTTTTTTTTTGGGGGGGGGCAGGAGAGTAGCTCTTGTCTACAGCTTGACATGTTGGAAATCGGGCCCATCGTCCCATTGGAATTTCTCACGGCACTGAATATCAGCATTTCATTGCCCAGGGGCAAGCGTAAAACCCTCGGGATCGACTGACGAAAAATCTCACCTTTTGCTGTCAAAAATTTCCAGTCCGCACCACCACGCTAGAGTACTCTTCCAGTCCAGACCTGAACAACTCCAAGTGGATGTCTCGGGTAACCGATGCTCAGAGGTACTGAAGGTCTAATGAGAAGGGAGCTTGTGGGCAGGCAGGATGATGCAGGTAATAAGTGCAACACACAACATTAAACATTACTTCAACCGTATCACTAGTTATTTGAACGAGTCGTTCCCCACCACGGCTGGGAAGGCGGATGATGTGTGTGGTATCCGGTCACTACTATGCGAGCCGCTGTGCGGGCTGGGGCGGGTCGGGGTTGGGTAGGGGGCTACCATTTGAACAAGGGGGTATCGCTGTAGTGTCCTATGTAAAAATGGGTGGAGCTGCTGCGTGGGCTGGGGTGGGTCGGGGGTGGGTCGGGGGCTACCATTTGGACAGGGGGGGTGTCGCTGTAGTGTCCTGTGTAAAGATGGGTGGTGCAATGGAAGGTGGGGTGCAGTACGAGTACAGGGTGGTACCATGTGGGCAGATGGTTTTATACAGGCCGTGTGATGGAATGTGGGTCAGGTTGCCCCAGTTCCCCCTATCGCCACAGGACAAAAGGAACATCTTTTTTTTTTTTTTTTTTGAACATCTAATAAGATCCAGAAGGGAGAAAACAGAAAAAACATGGCACACACTAATAAGATCCAGAAGGGAGAAAACAGAAAAAACATGGCACACATAGTTTCTCAAGCACAAAGAAAAAGACTGTACTGCACTACCACTAGCGTCTTCCCCCCCCCTCATAACGTGCCCTGATAATGAATGTATACAAGCTATATTTTCAGTGAGGTACAGCCGCAACGAGGGTGCGTTATGTTTCGGCGGAAGATGGTAGCGGGCCGTATGTGAGCTGCAGCTGTCCCTCACCGGAAATATAGCTTGTATGCGTTCATTTTCAGGGCATGTTATGTTCGTGGGAAGATGGTAGGGGGTGAGGTGGGCGGTGTAATACTATGTGACCCGCGTGACACATTCTGCGCGGAGTGATATTATGTGGCCTGGGTGGTAGTATGTGACCTGGGTATTCCAGCCCCGTGGTATTATGTCAGGTGGGTACGAGTATTTTTCAAGGTGGGTCACTGCTATCTACCTTCTTCCCCCGTATACAACGCACGGTCATTATGGCCGTATATGGGGCATGTTTCAGTCTAAATACAGCTATAATGACCGTACGTTGTATTCGGGGGAAGAAGGTAGGCTGGTTTGCTCTACGTGGGGGGAAGGATGGTGCTGTGTAGGTTTGGAGGGGATAGTGCTATGTGGGCTTGGGACGGATGGTACTTTGTGGGCTTGGGCTGCGTGCTTTTTTTTTTTTTTTAAGAATCCTTGTGTAAGCCCTCCATTCCGATGGTGGTAAGAGAACAAACAGAATTGAGGGCTTGATCTGCCGGGCTGCTCCATCTATTGGTGGGGAGCGGCACCTGCTGGAAACCGGGTCCAGCGTCCCTTGAAAACAACACCCAAAATGAAATATTCGAGTCTTTGGTCTGTAGGGCTGTGTGCTTTTTTAAACAGGTCCTTATGGGCCTGGCTCCATTTCCATTCTGGGGAGCATCAGTCCGGTTCCTATTCCACCGGCAAGTCAGAAAAAATAATTACATCATAGAACACCCTCACGCTTCCTTCCGTCTGGCCGAAGGAACCCTGATCAGCATTGATTACTCCAATGTCGTGGAGGATCGACTGTCAGCTTGCCCTGCTTCCACCTTTCCTCTCAGGACTACTATAAGAGCCTGTCAGATAAAACATAAATAGCAAGAGAGGTCTAAGCAGCTGCAACTGCTTCCAAACTCTGTGTACACCCTAAATCCCGCATATGAGCCTCGTGAAAATCTCTAACATTCTCACCCCTGATCGTCTCGTTTCTGTCCAAACCCTCAACCCTCAACCCTAAACCCTAAAGGAAATTACTCTCTTACCCTCTGTTCCACGTGAACCATCGGCTGCCGTATGCCGTGCGTGTGTCCTGGATGCTCTTCCAGGTCCAGAAGGGAGCTGGTTCCTCATGTACCTGGGTATTCAGCTGGAATACAGACTTGACATTTTTTTTTTTTTTTTTTTTGTCCCAAATAGCACCGTCTGATCTAGCGTAGGTTCTGCAGCTCAATTGAAAGCTCAATGGAACTTATGTTGCCGTGAAGTCTTCTTGCTCTTCCTGGTCGGGAGTTGTCCTCCTCTGGGGGATCGACGATTGTGCCAGTCTTTCCATCTTATTTGTAGATCCTGGATCTCAGCTATCTTCCCTTGGACAGGCCATACCTTGTTGAAGTTGGCGACCAACTCTTGCTGTTTCTCTGGATTTGCTGAGCTTGGCGTCTGACCTTCTTCCATTGACACCGGATATTGGTCTTTATGAACTGTTTCGTAGTAGCCCATACTTGTTCAGTCGGATTAGTCGTCTTGTCAATTGTCTTGTTGCATCTCTCCTTCCAGATGGCCCACGGTGTCACCTTCCTGATAATTCCGAACCAGACGCGTTCCAATTTGAGGGCAAGAGATGGGGTGTTAGTCCATAGGAGAAGTTGGATTGGGTGTTCGGGTAGGGGAGAGGGAAATAAGTGGTCCCAAAATGCTGAGGCTCTTGCCCGCAGGTCAGTAGCGAGTTTACAAGTGATCAGGCAGTGTATTATACCTTCCTGTTCGTTATCTGAGCAAACTAAAAATTCTGCTGAGCTGCTCGGATCGTTGTTCCTCCTTCGCACATGTAGCCAGACATCACTGGGAGGGCATTGTAGGTGACCAGCCATTGGAGACTTCTTGTTTTAACTGGGCGAATTGCTTTGTACTTCCGCCAGGGGAGTTCCACCACTGGTTCCATTCTCTGTCCGACAATTTGGTCCATCGTTCTACGATTACTGGTTCAGGGTCTTTGGTTCTTAGAAACTTTTTGTATCCCAACTTAACTGTGTACTGTGTTATCTGAGTGGGATTCTTACAGAATTTGTTAGCTTCTGGGAGTCACGCCCATTCATGTGGGTCGAATTCAAGGTCTTGGATTGCTATGTCCGTGTGAAATATCCTCTTCGGCCAGTTTCCTAATACTCTCACCTTTCTCAGCGTGTAGGAGTTCAAAGCTACGTCTTGTGGGTCGGTAATGTGAATGGCGAGGGATTTCGGGTTTGATCTATCTATGGGGAAGGAGATGAAGACTCCAGCACGAGCTTGGCCAGAAGATCTGCGAGAGAACTGATACGCTTTCATGGGTACTATTTCCTGTGTCAGCACTCCCCATTCCCCTGCTTTCCTTTAGAAGTTGTCCTGGGCTGTGTGCTTTTAATTTTATTTCAATACAATAAGTAAAGTTAAATCAGAATGAATTAGGTTAACAACTTGACAACAAATGAATAGACTTAGTGATTCAATGAAACCATCATGTAAAGAGGAAAATTATTGCGTCGGCCTTCCTGTGGGCCGGGAGATTCAATGTGGGCCAGGGCTGAAAGACATTGTGCATGCTTGAACCACCCGGTACTTGGGCCAACTATCGGCCGGGGGAAAAAAAAAATAAAGTAGAAACATTTTTAGTCGGACGGATTTGGGCGCTCCTGTAGTGGCCTGTACATTTCCTAACACCGTGGCTTGTTTACGGGTATCATGCTGACTTCAGGAAGTACTGGTGGTTTGCGCTCAACGGCTGACTTTATGTGGGTCCGAGTCAGGTTGCAGCAGCAAAAGGAATCATGTACTTGTATGCAAAGCGCTGCAGGATGTGTGCCAAAGCAGCTGCGTACTCGTGTTTGTAAAATGCCAGGTTGCTGACTCAAATACTAGAGTGCCAAGGAATGCTGGAGAAAGACCTCGGGGCCATCGCAGCAAATGCCCAAGAAATGGTAGGAACAAAATCAGGACCGTGCCAGCAAAACGCTCAAGAACGAAATTGGGACCATGCCAACAAATGCTTGGGAACGAAGTGGGACCACCACCGATGGATCGGATTCAAGCCATTCAAAATCGTCAATATTTGCTTGCCACCTGGTTTTGAGAGGATACTCAAATTGATCCAGATCGATTGTGGCGAGTGTTTTTAAGAGTCAACTGTCTGATGCGATGTGGGAATGAACATGTTGGGAAGTGGGGGAGTGATATGAAGGGCTTGCGACTCCACTCAAGAAACTTTCTGCCGTAGAAATCAATAGGTGGCTCGAAGGAAATCTACTTACTGGCTTTATAGGATGGGGTTCCGGTTATTATAGCAGGAGACTGTAACGCAACCCTGGACGGCTGGATGGACAGGTGGGAGATACCCTTCCCTGCCCCGTCGAATATAGAGGAGGAAGGTCTTCGATTCCTTCCGAAAACTTAACCCAGATACACGTTTCTATTCATGTTTACGTAAAACCGGGACCGACGCCCAATCGAGGTAAAAAATCGACTTAATTATAATTTCGGAGGATATGGGGGGATCGCTGCTGGTGGCGGCAATCTTACCTGCTAGCCCGCATCCGGGCCTTGATCATAGAATGTGCACCATCAGCTTGTCGTTCCGCAAGAAACCTAATCATGGGTCTGGCTTGCAGTAGAAGTCATTTCAAAATGTCATCAAGGACTGTTGGAAGTTCCGACACACGCAAAACCAACACATACCACACGAAACAGACTAGTTCAACAACAGATTACTGTACCCGGGTAAAAAACGCAGAGAATACTCAAAGTTGTTAGCGGTTCGAAAGAAACAACAGCAAATGAAAGCTCGTAACCGCCTCCAATTACTTGACACACGAAGTGTTGCGCCCTCGTCGACAAATAGCAGGATCCCAACAACCCTCAGAGTCAAGTGTCTCCAAACGATCAGCCTGAATTACAATCTCTTCGATGACAACTCCAGATCTTCGCAAGACAAGCTGGGAAGGAGCACACATCAGGGGATGATTGGTACGTCATGAAACTGAAGGGTCGATGAAAAAAAATTATTCAGCCTGCCCGTTCACGTTCACACAAAACCAAGATAAAGGCGGTATACGATCCACAATCAAGAGGTCAAGAAGTAGTGACCTCCATGCCGCAGTGTATGCAGATTGCAAGATCCTTTTTCAAAGACCTGGTCACCTCAAGATGCGTTGGTTAAGAGGGGGCCACTAGAGAAACGGAGATAGCCGAGTTTCTAGAGCCAATGAGGAAGGCCCTGTCGGGCCAGGAAAGAGAGCAATTGGATAGTCTTCTATCTAAGGAGGAAATATGGACGGCCCTGATGCAGATGGATGAGGAAAAAAACCCAGGTGTGGACAGGTTCCCAAAAGAGTTTTGAGAAACATTTTGGACTTCAATGGCCCCTGACCTCATGGTGTTCTACCATCACATGTGGGAAACAGGGCACATGGGGGAGCTGGTAGCAGGGGGTCCTCACCTTGCTACATAAAAAAGGCGACTTGATCCTCATTCACCTGACAAGGGATGTAGCAAAATATTATCGTGGATCTCGCTGGCCAGCAAAATATTATCGTGGATCCTCAGCGAGATGGGTTTGTCAAGGGATGTAGGAGGCACGATAATATTTTGCTGGCCAGCGAGATCCTCAAGTTAACAAGGCAAGACAAGCATAACGCTAACTGGTCTTCATCGACTTTGAGAAAGCATATGACCACGTGGATTGAACCTTTTTGATAGATGCATGCAGAAAATGACTATTGGGTCAATCTTTTGACGTTGGAGTGAGATAGTACGCCGTAACGCCACAACGAGCATTCATGTCAATGGATTGATAACACCGGTAATCTCGTTGCAACGTACGGTCCTCCAAGGAGACCCCTTGACTCCCTTTCTGTTCATAATTGTGATGAAGGCATTGGCAGCGAACCTCCGCACTAACAAAGATCTTAGAAAATTAAAGATCTCTTCCATTCCTGAGGAGGCGATCCCCGTATCCTCGATGTTCGCGGATGATCTATTTATTATGATGAACGTCACCCCCGAGAACATGGAAGAAATTAAGCAATTGCTGGATCAATTCACGGTGGTCTCAGATATGACTGTCAACTGGGGGAACAAAACACTGGGATGGTGGATCCATCACCACAAAGTGTGTCCGCCAGATCTGTCGTGGGAGAAATGGTTACCGGGAAATGCCCCAGTTTTAGTATTAGGTATAATGTTGACCTGTGTGTCCGAAAATCAAAGCAACGCGGGTTCCACGTTGAAAGATTTAACGCGCATTGAATCCTCGTTGAATCCCCGTTAGACGGGTTACAATGAGACCCGCGATGATTTTTTTCACAGGCTACAAATAATCAAAAAAAAAAAAAAAAAGGTTGTATACAGGGTCACCAGCCCGTACGTACGGAGGGCCCTGGGCAGACCTCCGTACGTACGGGCGTTCGGGGGTCCGAACCCGACGGCATTCGGCCCCCGCCAAAACTTATTTCGGGGCCTAAACATAATTATTTTTTTCTGAATGTTTTTTTGTGAGTTCTCTATGACGTGATGTAAATGCCTGTAAATTTTCAAGTCATTTGGCTAAGCCCAATAAGAATTAAAAATCGCCAAAGATGGCGGTGTCAAAACGTGCTCGCCCGCGCATTTTTTCACGTTTTACTTTTTGTTTTCACTTTAGTTCTTAGTCTAAAAAACTTTATTATTTTTTGAAACTTTTTTAGTGGGTTTTTTATTACGTGAAGTAAACATCTGTAGATTTTCAGGACATTTAGCTATGTAAAAAAAAATAAAAAAAATCGCCAAAGATGTCGGTGTCGAAAACATGCTCGCGCACTCACTCAATTTAATTTTCTTTTTATTTTTATTTAATTTTATTATTACTATTAGTTTTTCATATTTTATTTTTATTTTAAATTTGGTAAGCATTTCGGATGTAATGCTCAGGCAAATCTTGTTTAATTTATTTGTCTCCATAACATATCTTATTTTCAGATTTGTTTGATGA
>BFEA01000304.1:1799467-1829572 GCA_003427395.1 Chara braunii | reverse complement strand
CGAACAACGGGATATTGCTTTTTTGCTTGTTTTTTTTTTTTTTTTTTTTTTTTTGTCTTTCTTCTGTTTTTTCGGCCCAGAAATCCGTAATGAACCTGTCAAGCCGCGGCTACTCAGTATCACACTGGATCGGCCACACCTAATATCCGACTGCTAATAGGGCCTCGCCCCTGCACACACATAACTGGGACCTTAGGGGTTGGGGGATGTGGGGACGGATGGCTTAGAGGGCTTCCGGGTGGGTTTGGGGACTGGTGTCGGGGGGTTGGTGAGTGGCAGGTGGCAGGCTGGTCGGTGTTGGTCTAATTCGGTGGTATAAGAGGTGCTTCAAGGGTTAGGGGATTTTTTTTTTTTTTTTTTTTTTTTTTTTGCCTAGGGCCATGTGTTTCGGACCCCGAGCATCGATCCTTTTTTCGAAAAGCGTGGGAGCCGCCCGTTTTCGCATTTAACGGGAACTAACGGGATTGTTTAGAATTCAACGGGAGTTTAATTCCCCTGTTCCCCGTTAAAAAGATACACAAATGTTGACGATATTGGGGGAACCTGCATCGAATGACGAATGAATCCTCAAACCAAGTGATAATCCACATTAACCCCGGTTGTGTTTTTATATATATATATATATATATATACCACAGCGCCTCGTTTGTTGTCCTCTTCTCTTTCTCTGCCTTACGGTTTACCGGGCAGTTCTGTTTGTGACGATATATACTACGACTTCGCTAGCTTCCTGCTACAGTTTTTTCCGGTCAGGTCGAGCGGCAGCGGTCGGGGCTGTTACTAGGCGGCCATGCTGTGCCTCTAGTGCCAGCAGCGTGTCTGGAGTGTATTTTTTGGCTGTGACAGACCTTTCTTTGTTTCGTGGATGTTTTGCTGGCTTGTGATGGGGTGTGAACCGACAGTTTGTAGAGTTTTCCATCTGGAGTGGGTGAGTGATAGTCTACTTTGATTTTGGTTAAGGTAGATTATCATTTACAGTGTAATCAGTGAGGGGATTCTGCAGACTGTTGAGGGTTCAGCCTCCTGATGAGTCGGTGAAACTCCGACGAAACAGTTTGCCACAGCCCCTCGTTTGTTGTCCTCTTCTTTCTCTCTGCCTTACGGTTTACCAGGCAGTTCTGTTTGTGATGATATATATATATATATATATATATATATATATATATGCCATCCCTTAAGGAGCATTGACCGCTGGGGGAGGTCGATGGTCCGCTGCGCTTCGATATCGGGCTGAAGTTTGGATGCGGGCCGGCAGATGAAGGCGATCGAGACCGGGGCGGCGTGCAGAGCGGTGCGTGTACCGAATTCTTCACAACGGGCCAACAAACGTGAGTGAGCACCCATGGGGCAGGGATGGAGAAATTGACACGTTGGAATGATAAACATACATCCTTGATTGGTAGGGCACTGACAATCAACAATGCAACACTAACGACCCTCTGGTGTAGGTCTGCGATTTGGACCCTTAGTAAAGAAGCGGTTAGATCACTCAAGAGGCAAATCACCGCCCTGTTGTGGAAAGGCAATACTGAGCTTCCAAATGTTATAAGTAGGGTGGCCTGGTCATAAGTGATCCAACCTAAAGACAAGGAGGGTTTGGGCAAATACTCAGGTGGCTGCGTTGTTGGTACAATGAGTTAGAAGATTGGTATTTACGCTAGACCTTCCTTGGTATACCCTTGCGCTGGAGAAGATTGCTAGACTGACACCACAAGCGCCAAGAGGTGTGGATCCCCTGACCTCGCTGGAGGATCGCGATTGGCCCATACCACGACACCCTCGTGCTGACAGAGACTCCACACGGGGCACGCCGAGGAGCGACCTGGCCAGAGATGACTTCTGGCCTGGGGTGCTGAGGGCCTGGTGCCAGCTACCGTTGAGAGAAAAAAACTTGTCGAATAGATGGGAAGAGGTGATGAGGCAGCCCCTCTTTGGCAACAGAAATATTACTGACAGAAATGGGAGGGTGCACCGTAGTTCGGACCCCCCAAGGAGCAACTGGGTCAGAAACGACATAGTGAGGATCAAGCATATATGGGACCAGACAAACAAAGACTGAAAAACGACGCCACAGTTGAGGGTCCAGCTTAGGTATTGCCATGATATTAAAAAGAACTTAGAAACACTGATCTTTGATGTCCCTCTTGAATGGGTGTGTACTCTTAAAAAAGGACCGCAACTGGCAGAAGGAGAGTGGGTCGCAGTCCCGGACGACTCGGAAAGTGTTGGCACCGTGGTGGAAGTGGGGGCAAACGAATCCTTGGTCAGGCTCTTCCATAAGTGAAAGGTTAACGCTCTCACCAGCTACATTCCGTGTATTGAGACATGAAGATGAATGAACTGCATTTCTCCCCGGAATCCCCCTTGCCGAATTCCCCTTCGACTCGGAGGAGTGGCATTGGATGTGTGCACGAAGAACGCCAGCCAACCCGAGCATACGTTCTTTAGTTTGTCAGTGAAGGCCACTTACCGGATGCTGCGGCCAAAGGTGAACCTTAAAGAGATTGTGAAAGCCCGCTGGATAGCCCTAAACAGTCGCTACCCCTTGTTATGTGACACTTTTGTCTAATTTTGCAAAGAAAAGCACTACTTGAACTTAAGACATGAGACCATCTGTCTTATCCAGTGGTTTTTAAGTATGAGGTCCAAACCGGCTAAATTCGCCTCATCGCAGTCTGTACGTCCCTGGAACAGAAGGGTATGGCAGTCCCCTGGTGTAAATCCTGCCACAATGCCTTCCCCTCCCGTAAGATCCCATAAACTATAGAACAGATTTTCCTACACTACCCAGGGGCGGTCCTTACTTGGCGTTAAGGGGATAGGATATGGAGCCTCCTAGGCACTGGATCGGCTTGGCTGTGGGACTGGAGGGAATTGCTCTGTGAAGCATGGACATCCCCCAAGGACAACAATTTTGAAAACAACATGTTCAAGATCGGGAGGAGAGCGGTTATTTGGGCACTTCGGAGGAAGCGCTGCACACACGCCATAGAGAGGTCGCATAGATGGAGAGGAAGTGAAATAAATAATAAAACATTATATACATCAAGAGCTCCTCTCACGATGGCAGAAGGTCAAGAACCAACTACAGATATATCACTCAAAGAAAGGCATCACACAAGAAATCAATCAATTCTCAGGGGACTGGCTGGGTAGTGAAAAAGGGGGCTGGATTGTCTATATCCGATGGGAGGGTGGACAATCTCCAGGGCAGGAGCAGGAAGACTTCAGGAGGGACTACTGCATCTGTTTCAAGGAATGGACTAAGGTGGACCAAGGAGTGACATTGCGTTCACCCTCAGAGTTCCCGAAACCTTTCCTTCCCCATCAGCTGTCTTTGGTGGACATGCAATGGTACGGTGCAGAGTAAGCGAAAGGACACAGGACAATGAGACGCTTGGCAGAGCAGCTTAGAGTGCACTGGGGACGGGTGAATGCAGGTTGAAGAGACAGAGATGGAGTGGCCACCTGCACACAGCATCGTGTTACCTAGTTGCTTTTGGTAGGCATAGCACTGTATCTTTTGGTCAGGTGGGACAGGGCCTGCACAATCAATCCCCGGTAATACAGGCAATCAATGCTGGCAGGACACATACTGAAAATCAGTTCTGAGGATGTTCAGTGGGACGCTGGACCCGTTTTCCAGCAGGTGCTGCTCCCCACCAATAGATTGGAGCAACTAGGCGGCCCGCTAGGAGGGTATGCTCATATCACTCCCCCTAGCGTGGTCGCAGGGGTGATAAAGATTTGAGCGACTGGTATTGGCATCGTCCTCATGATCCTCGCAACATGTTGTCGCTTACTCAACACACAGCTAAGCGGTCCTACTCGATGATGTTACCTAATGCGTTGATATAGACTTGGGTGTTATTACAAAGCGGAGGAGATTTGGATGTATCACACATTGCACTCTTTTCGGCAGCTCTTGACTTCATTGATGGTTGCAAAACATGCTGGACTTTTGTGGCTCATCATCGCACAGTGCTGTCTCCACTGCTGCTTTGTTGTATCGTCGTCAGAGACAAGGGACTCCCCCTTGCACAGCTTGCTCTGCTGGACTTGCGGTTGAGGATCAACAACATCTGTGGGTAACTTGTGCTGATGCGCGACAGTTTTGGTCAGGGTGGAATGATGCCTCTCATACTACCGCTCACTGTTGGGGACAACTTTGGCCTGATGCTGGGATTTTTTTTTTTTTTTTTTTTTTTTTTTTTTTTTTTGGAAAATAGCCCTTGCAATATATCCCTCTGTCCCGGTGGTGGTGAGAGAACCGTCAGAATTGAGGGCTTATCTGTCGGGCTGCTCCGTCTATTGGTGGGGAGCGACACCTGCTGGAAACCGGGTCCAGCGTCTTTTTTTTTTTTTTTTTTTCCCACACAACACACTCACCCCTTCTATTCTGGGGGGTATGAACATCTTGAAGTACAAAGTTTGCTGGTTATTTTGTAGGGCTCAGGTCGATTCACTTCTAACCCCGGGACTCCGTTATCCCTTGGAGCTGCTCATGTCTCCCATCCCATCTTGGAGCATCCTTGTGTAGTGGACCTGCCCTATTTTGCAGCCCGCCTGTTTATTGTAACCCTATGATGTTCCATTAAATCCTAGACCCTGTCTGAACCCATGCTTAGAACATTCGTAATCCTTAAAGCCTGAGGGCAAAAGCCCCACAATGATATGGGGTACTAAGCCATGTGATTGGATGATTACAGGGGCCATGTATTGGCCCATTTAAACCCCATTAAACCCTAAACCCTCTCTGAACCCATGCTTAGGACTTCGTTACCCTTAACACCTACAGACAAAAAACCCACAATGATATGGAATACTAAGCAATAAGATGCAGGGTGATCACAGGGAGAACAAACACTAAAGACTAAAGACCCACAATGACATGGGATAGTAAGTAATGTGTTGCAGGATGATGACATAAAGGATCAGTACAAAAGTTGCCGTGCATAAGGCACCTGGGATCTGAAAAGCGTAGCTTTCCGCAATAAGACAAAATGCTGAGGTGAGATCTAATCCGTTGCTCATGCACTCTTTTTCCTCTGTCGTGTAACCTGGCAGAGAGAGACCTTTCATCCAAAATTCCTTCGAACAACTTACAAAAGCCATTCGAAGGCCGGACTCACTGTTTGTCATAGCTGTCGTTTACCATCCTCCGGTTTATCTGGTCCGGTCCATTTCTGAATTCCACCTTCCCCTTCTTTCGCACTGCTATGACTGTCCCAAGGGACCCACACCCTCCGGAACTTGCTCCCTGATTTGTACTTCAAAGTTGTTGATATGCCATTCCCCCCCGTGTGAGCCAAGGTTTCTCCGGCAGCCTTCCATCATCTGATGCCTTCCCTCAACTCCGCTCCAGTTGTGGCGTTGCTGGCCCTTCTGTACGAGTATCCGATGGTTAGAAGGGTTGTAGGAGGAACGGGGGAGGTGGGGGAGGGGGGAGGGACGTGTAAGGGCATGCCGACGGGGTCACTCTCATATTTTCTAGTGGAGAACGAAGGAAAGGGGGGAAGCATCAAACGGGACCGAGAAGTGGTCATAAGGTTTCAGGGGCCATTTGTGCTCCTCCATCCTCCAATTTTTCCAACGTAGTCGAGAGTCTTGAAGGTCTGCCATGGCTCTCCTTTGACCCAACCACTAATCTGTGAATCCGTTTGTCATTTCATTTTCTTTATTTTGTTTTTGTGATTCTGTGAGGGTTGGGTCTTCCTGTATCATTTTGATTTGTTGTTTGGTCCGATCCCATGCTGCTCTTACCCTTCCCACCAGGTACTGTGTTAGGTGTTCCTTTGCTTGGGGGGTGGTGAAGGTGTGTTGTTTTCGCTCAAAGGAGCAGCGGGCCCGCCAGGCGAGCATCAGCAGTTCTATTCTAGTGATGTGGAACAGATTCCTCTCGTAGGGAGACCAACCCGCCTGGGATTCTGTCGGGTTCCCAATCAGCAACAGTTTCGGAACCCAAGGAAATTGGGACCCGGTTAGGAATGTCCAGGCAGCATCCCACCATCTCCAGATCTGAGTTGCCATAGGGCATCCCAGTAGGTAATGTTTCAATGTTGCACGGGAGGGTTGGGAGAACCAGTCACAGTAGCTGCAGATGGGGGAGAGAAGGCCTCTCTGTTCTAAGTATGTCCTCGAGACAAGCCAGTCGGGGGTGGGCAGGCATCGATACAGTATCTGCCATTGGAGGGCCCGGTGAGATGTCGACATTATGTTTGTGTAGCGGTTCCATATAAAATCGGCCATCTTCCCCCGTGGAAGGATAGAGTCTTTGTCCCATCTCTTTTGCACAGTCTTTTATGTGGACTGTGTTTTGTATATTGTTCGATATCCGTGCTTGACCGTGTACTCCCATGGTTTTACAGGGGGGGGGGTGGCCCCATTTCAGGTGTGATGCTGGGATTTTACCAGGGACTGCTGTCAGCAATCTGCCCAAGCATCATGCGTATGTTTTTGAAACATAGAGGGTAACTGTACTCGAGCATATATGATGCCAGAGAAATGAGATGGTAAGGTCTGGTGAGGTACCTTCTATGCAAACGGTGTTTCATCGAATCAGATGCAGTCTTAGGCAAATTATTTACATAGATTGGAAGAAAAAACTTCAAAAAAGTCAATAAAGCTACGTCGTTTCCGGCGGGTGGTCAGTGGTTTCAGCGATGTTCGGCTGCCTGCCTTTCCTTGGTCACTATTGATAATCGTACTGGTGATATTCATTGTGTTTCTTTTTTTTTACAAGTGATTGGATTTTCTTTAAGGGATAATTTGCAAAACACCCCCACAAGTTGAGAAATATTGCAAAACACCCCCACAAGTTGAGAAATATTGCAAAACACCCCCACAAGTTGAGAAATATGTCAAAATGCCCCTAAAAAATGGGGGTAGAGCGAAATGCCCCTAAAAGATGGGGGTAGAGTGGAATGCCCCTCTGACAAAAAAAGTATTTTGTGAAATACCCCTGGCATCGGGTGGACCCTCATCTTTGCAAGATATGTTTACCGGGTACCGTCCAACTTTGCAAAACGCCCCAGTACTTTTCAACTTTTCCTCGGCGCTATTGCAAAAGGCCAAGGCCCAAACGAGGAGGTCCAAATTGCAAAGTTGCACACTCGCCTGACAGGGGCACAACACAAAGATTTCGGCCCAAGAGGGCATTCTGCTCTGCCCACATATTTCAGAGGCATTTTGGCATATATCTCTCAACGTATGGGGGTTCTAATAACACAAGTAAACCTGAAGTATTACAAAATACTAAAATGAGAAATTGAAGTGATTTAATTTAGAGAGGGTTGCTAACTCAATGGTAGAGTACTCGGCTACCACCACTCTCTCGGACAGGAGGAAATAGCCCCTCCTGTGAGTCCGGGCGATTATTTAGGGAGGGCGGCGACTGGTGGGCGAAGCAGCAGGGCCAGTTCCGTGGGAAATCCAGAGTCCGCTGCATCTTCGGGCCGCAGGTAGTTTTGCTTGCTTTCTAAGGCGGGAACAGTGGCGGCCGCCACTTTCCTGTGGCAGTTCGGATTTTCTCTTGTTTCTTTTATATATATTATTTTTTGCGGTGAATGAGTTGTCACTTTTCGTTTTTTCATGGGCCTTGTTTTTCAGAGGCAGTCCCACCGCACATTTCCGCGTCTAGATGCATAGAAGGTCAGGGCGAAAAAAAAAAAACGCCTTAGTGGCCATGACTGTCTGAATCTGGACGTCTTAGTGGCGACGTGCCGAAAACAGTGATTGATCTGCTTTTCTGCATCTCTGCCTGGCACACGGCCAGATTCAGACAGTCATCCAAATCATCCTTGCCAGCGGGATGTGGCCGTAACAACGATGCGGCCCCTGGCAGGGATCCATCCGCACAGCGTCTGTTCTTTGTTTTTTTTTTTGTTTTTTTTCCGCATTCAAATTCCAAAAAAAAAGAGAACAGACAGCACTACATTGCATTGTCATGACTGTCTGAATCTGGACGTCTTAGTGGGGACGTGCCAGTATCCTTCATTGATCTGCCTTTCTGCATCTCAGAGAGACACATGTCCAGATTCAGACAGTAATCGAAATCATCCTTGCCAGCGGGATCTGCCCGTAACAACGACGCGGCCCCTAGCTTTTGGAATCCAAAAATCGTTTCGCTTTTGTTTTTTTTGTTTTTTTTTGCGCATTCAATTCCAAAAAAAAAAAAAAGAACAAATACAAACACGAACAATCGCTGGGCCCACCGACAGGGACTAAGGAAAAACCTCACCCGGTAGTCCGCCCGCCTACCGGTAGTCGGGACGCCGTTTCGGAAATTCGACCTACTAGTAGGGCGCAATTTCCTCCTGTCCCAGGGAGTGGTGGTTTAAGCGCGATGATGGGGTTCAATACATAATATGTAATAAATTTCTTTAACATAGCTGAAATTTTGTAAAAAAAAACGGCTTACTTGGATGTATG
Source organism: Chara braunii (assembly GCA_003427395.1). Classification (NCBI taxonomy): domain Eukaryota; kingdom Viridiplantae; phylum Streptophyta; class Charophyceae; order Charales; family Characeae; genus Chara; species Chara braunii. Next base: position 1,821,142 of record BFEA01000304.1, on the reverse strand, counting down.
AAAATATCACAAGGACTATCTGCTGAAATACAGGATGTTTCGAAAAAACAAGGATTTGCTAGAAAAAAAAGAGATTTTGTAAATTATCCTTTCTTTAAATACTGGGTGACCAATTTCAATCTTTGTTTTTTATTTATGTAGTCTTGTCAAGCTCCCTTCAGTTTTTTCTTGTTGTTTATTTTATTTATTTGTGTTCCACTGTATTTCTCCGGATGCCCCGGCACCCAAATTATGCCCGGGTACACGCCCGGGTGCCCGACCCAGCATGACCCCCAGGCAGGGTTCCGGGCAGTCCCAACGGGAAAATAAAATAAAAAAATGATGTGTAGAATTGAAATACAAACGACTTTTGGCTGAGGGTCACATTCGAATTCCTTACAGAAGTGGAGGTAAAAAAGAAAACAACAGAATCACACGAAGGCACCCCCGTTTAAACCCCTTCATCCCCTTTCAAACCAATTTATACCCCCGTCCCCCACCCCGCCCCCCTTTTTTTTTTTTTTTGTGCTCCAATCTATTCGTGGGGAGCATCACGTGCTGGGAACAGCCAACACGCAAAAAAGAAATGAGCCTGGATTTGGGGTCCTCTGGGAGAGTGTTGTCGGCGCGAAAACCCTTACAAGGGTATTCGCCCTGGTTTTTGCAAGTGACAGAGGGGCCGCCGGCCCAGGCTTGTGGGTTCACATGGCTGTCTGCGTATGGACCAAGGTTGTCTAAGTAGGTAGAGTGGGTGCGCAGTTTCAAGACGAGCGTGTGATTTTGCCCCTTTGATTGTACCGCTAACGGAGACGTCCGGCCTGACTTCGCACCCTCGATTAGGCCAGGAGGGGTTGGTAGGTTGACATTTGTTGGCCCTATCTGACCGGCGGCAGGGGCAGTATGTGGGGTGGTACATAAGGCAGCCTGATTGCACAACGGCCGTGCGCTTGTCCATAGGCGGGGATGGGCCTGCGGACATGTGCCAGCCTCAGGCACCAGACTGCACCACTTTATGTGGGATGCAGCGCCTGCTAATCCCAGGCTTGGGCTTAGCCCTATAGGTTATGGTGCCAGGTTGCGGATACGAAGGTTCAGGGTCCGAGGCCAGCAGGCGGCAGCGCGGGAGCAGTGGAGTAGTGGAGCGACAAAGCGAGGGGTAGAGGGCTGCTAGGGCTATCCCCCTTGACTTTTGCTGAATAGGCGGTAGCGGGCCCGACCCACGGGACCGGCCGGAAGAAAGGGGGCGGCAGCCGCTTTCAGAGAACCAGGGCGTTTCGTTTTTATTATTATTATTTTATTTTATTTTCATTAACGGTCCTGTCCCACTTTGGGACACGGTACCGTGTTAGGGCCGAAGGGTATGAAGGTAGGGAAGGGCAGACCAACGAGTCACCAAAGTATAAGATCAAGGAGGAGCCCCCCTCCCCGGCCATTCATGGGTATCTGTAGTAAGCCGCACGGAAGCGCTGACTCCGCGCATTGTGTAAGGTCTGTAGGATGCCTGAAGATCGGAGAAGGCAGCAAAGCAGTGGGCGCGGGTCCGGCCGGGCAGAGTAAACAACGCTACAGAGCAGCAGGCGACGGGCGCTGGCGCAAAAGGAGGACGGCAGGGCGGAAGGCTGGCCTGTGAAGCAAGCGGGCAACGAGTGGGAAGAGACGGAGTGAAGAAAACAAGTGAATGGACCCGGACGCGGGCCCTGCCAGATTCAGGCGAAAGTGGAGGTTGGGTGCAGGGAGCTAGAGATAGGTGTACCTGGGCGCTTTCTTGCGCTAGGGGCATTCGTGGGTAAAGACGAACGAGGATGACGGGCTAAGAGCTCGGGGGCAGCAAATGAGTGGTAGCACGATCAATCGGAAGTGGATTCGGGACGAGAAAGGGATGATTCGGGGGTTTTGACCCTGACCGAATTTGAGTATGATGTTAGTTTTAGTGAAGAGTTAGTAGATGAGGAGGTTAGTGAGAAAGTTAGTGCGAAGAGGTGAAGCGATGGCGGAGGAATGAAGGAGATGAGGAGAGAATAGCGGATCTCGACCGTTTCTTGATGAAAACGGGCAAGCGGAGAGTCGATTCGAGGGTTTTGAAGCTTGGCGACCCCGAATCCGAGCTCGGATCTAGCAATAAGTGAGTAGAATTAGGGTTAGTACAGGGAGATGGTGCGTGGAGTAGTCGGGAAGGAGAAAGGGGAAGGGCGAAGAAATGAGTACTCAGCCATTTCCCGACCGTTTTCTATGAACGGAGATCGGATTCGTTTTTTTTTTAGTAAGGCGAGTTCAGCTATGGAGTTAGAATTGGTGGAGGGTTAGTAAAGAACAGGTTAGCATAAATAGGATGTGCGCTGGGTTATGGCAGGAAAGTGAGAAGCGGGTACTCCCCATGAATGAACCTGCCCCTGTGTACGGGCAAATGCACGGGAGGGAAAGGAGAAGTATCAAGGGGCCGATGCATCTGGACGAAGTTTTAGCGGTAGACTCATTCGAACTCCACTCATCCCGACGATCGGATTAGTAAGGGTGGAGCTGCGAGGTTGCATACGTACCTGTTGGCCGCTGCGTTGCCTATCCTATTGACGGAAGTAGCAGAGGGACAACCACGATGTTGGAAGCTTACCTGTCTGTCGGCGTGAGCATGCAGTCGGGGAGCAGTGTACATCTCCTGGCTCCAAGGAGAGATTCATCCTGGTTTTTGTTCATCGATTGTTGAGGTGAAGCCCGGGGCGTGGGTTGAAGGCTTACCTACAGGACTGCAGGGATCGAGCGGGATGTACTCGGCCACCTTCTAGCTGAAGATTCGGGTTCAGACGGGCGCAGCGATAGCAGGAGGCTCCGTCATGGGAATGTATACTCCCATGTTCTGACGGTAGACTCCGTCCTCCCTACCGATGAAGTAGCCTCTCTCTATCTCCCTAYGCGCATTGTTGGAAAGTGGTACGTATCTCTATGCTGCAGCAGACGATACGATGTGAATCATGTTATCATATCAGTCGAAGTGGCACCGAGCAGCGGGGTCAGAAGCTCTTTTGGTGGCCAGCGTTGCGTATCCTAGGTAGTGCGGTGGGCTAGCGTGCTATTGGCCAGCCGACTGAGGGGCGGGCTATTCACAGTCGGGCGAGTGAGCGTGTTGTCGGCAGAAAACTAGATGAGCAGAAGTACGGACTACGGTAGTCTGAGTAGGCTGCCCTGTACCTTGTTGTAAGGGCTGGTTTCCGGGTAGGGACCCCATCTGTACCAGATGCAATTCCTGCTAAAAGCTCGAGTTCTGCCGAACTACATCTTTTTGGGATCGACCTTCGGTTGCGCATTTGCTGGGGCATTACAGAGGTGCATGACTGTTGCGTGTGATTGCTGAACACGCGGCACTGCTGGGGGTTGTGTTTCGGCAGCTACTACGACTGTCTTTGGGTATCGGTGTAGACAACATTTTGCTGTGTGTTTACTGTGTGGCACAACAACGACTGTAACTGATGGCTATCTACTGATTGTAGCGGTTTACAACTACAGCACACTGCAGTATTGGGAGGAAGTCATTGCGACAGTGCCCACAGAAGAAACTCAGTAAGAGGGCTGGGCTCCCGCTGCCTTTCTTTTAGCTGCGCCCCCTCCTACAGTAGCTGTTGAGCCGACTGTTATTGGCTATGCGCGCTGGACAGCTGCTCTTCGGGACTATACACGAGACTGTGGCCACTACCCCCTTTGACAGTCAACCCCAGCTGGCTACTACTGTGCACTGTGGTCTCGATTGGGAGCTGTGCATAGTTGCGTACTACCGCATATTACCGCTGGCAGTGGCGGGCTACTGCGACCGGCTGTACAGCAGCGATTGCTGAATCTACTACGAGCTGCTTCTGTGGACCACACGGTTGCCGCTCCCGTCAGTTGGGCATGGAAGGCTGTTGCTACTATTGCTGTCGATTTGGGCACGAAAGGCTGTGGACGCAGGGACCTGGAGAGTGGGGCTACGCGAGGGGAGTGGCTATCGCTGCGAACTTGGGAGTCTGTCAGGACTGGTTGGTCTTGCTGTTTGACTTTGGGAGTTGACCAAGTTGTACTCTTGGCCATCATTACGGGGCCCCTCATGCGCTGAAGACTTCAAGGCCCTCTCACGCGAGTCTGAGTGAACGCCTCTTGTATCTGAGAGACTTGATGCTTCTCTTTCTGCCCTTCTCACTGTCAGTCTAGTCCATGGGTTTGGAGAGGAAGGCGGCATGTGGGATTGCAACCCGTCATCTGGGCCAAGGCCTTTGTGGGAGGTTGCCCCACCGATTGCGGGAGCCCTGCCGGAACTCAGGAGGAGTTCTGGAGGCAGGGAACTCAGAGGTAACCATTGCTTTCCATTATAAACCCAGTGTAACCCCTATTCATATACCTCCCTGTGTGTTGAATGATTGAGCGGTATGCAACCTCCCATTTTAACCCCTATTCATATACCTCCCTGTGAGCGAACAAGGCTAGTCGGACATTGTTTCTAAGATGAATGGATTGACCACATGCCCAATGAAGAGAAAAGTAGTTGTGCAACCTGTTCGTGTATTACTAAGGCAGAGGGCAAGCATTGTTTCTAAGATGAATGACCAGTCCCAATGCCCTATGTAAGCAGGGTATGAAGGGTTAAAATAGTGAAAGATTATGAACTAATGTTGCTAAATCAACTTGGGGATGGTGAGAGTACTTACCTTTGTGGTTTGGCCTGCATGTGCCTGAGTGGTAGGAGTTAGATTCAATTCCTGCATTTTCTAAGATAATTTTTTTTACTTAGTTTGATTTCTGCATTTGTCTGAGGACTCTTCTCATACTTGGGCTTGTATAAATCTTGGTAAGCCATTTTTCCTACGGGAAGCGCTGCCGAAATTTCTGCAAATCCAAGGAGTTAGACAAATCTCTGACTTTCCAAAAGTTCAACTGTCTGAATCATATATGGATTAGTAAGAATCTGGGAAGTCTCCCTTTCTAAAGGGAGTGTTGCCTAAATTTTCACTAATTCAGGGAATTAGACAAAATTGAGCTTTAAAAAGTCTAAGACTATTCCCGTTTTTATATTCAGGCTTATACAAATTCTGGAAAGACTGTTCTCCTACGGGAAGTGCTGCTGAAATTTTTCTTAGTTTAGAGGAGTTAGATTATATTATGAAAGTTGGCAGAGTTGGCAGTCCACTCTGTATAGGGAAAACCMAACCTGAGRTCTACCWTTTCTTTGAGCCCTGACTAAGGACTAGGCTCAGACCTAGTTGGCTACCGGAAGGTCAGATAGAACCACCATATAGAAGATAGTTCGCATAAGGCTTACATGTTTAGTCTTTGGCGTTGACCTGTCTTATGTTACAGGCCGATCTGATTCAGGACTTAGGCTAGTTCAACTGATCCTGCAAAAATCATCATTTGTTATCACTGATAATAGGTCGATTGCTGATTCGTCAGTTCACGACTCAATTCCTACTCGGTCCCCACGCTCAACCTAAAAGGCTTTAGCCTTGGTAATCTTCTTGTTTGTTAAGGGTTTCACCCGGATTTTTATTGAATGGCGATTTAACAAAGGTAATGGGTATTTATTTAAGGTTGGTTGGCTGGAGGTTGGGGCTTGCATGGCTAAAGGAAGGGGTATGAGCATATGAACTGGTTGGAGTTGACTCCGTGTAGTGTGTGCACTCTTGTCTGACTTTTGATGTGATTGCAGGTATGTTCAGAGACTTGGGGTTTTGGTTGGGCTGCCTTGCGGTCGCACATATATGTATAACCAGAAGGAGACCCACTATGATTGTGAGAAGTGATCGTCACATAATTATCCCCCTTGTGCGTATGTATGTGCAAGTGTACGTGTACCTACATGAGGAATTAGCGCGGCCTGAAGTGCCCGCGCAGTAAAGACCCCGAATCTAACACGAGAGGAGTTTTTCTTTAATAAACGGTAAAAGGGCTTGTTTCCCTTCCTTGTTGCGATTTATCTTGGTGGAACGATAAAGTTCCGGGCGGAAGGGTTAGCGTATCGCTGGTGATGCACCAGACAACTCACCACCGCTCCAAACCCCTTCCCGCCCTAGGGGTCGTCTTACCCCGCACCCATTGGGACACCTCAAGGTGCAGAAGGCGGAAAGACCCTCAGGCCGGTTTTGCGCCTGCTAAAGAGTTGCTTCCCCTTAGCTAGCGCTTCAGCCAGTGCCTGAGCGTCGGAGATAACCCCATGGCTCAGAATAGGCCATTTGGGTATGGGCACTACATAAAGCGCCGTCATTACAGTTACTCGCGTAGATCTGCGTAGCGAGATAGTATGTGTAAGCCCAGCGCCCTGGCAATCTCATATTAAGTTCGCGAGCGCAGTACTCGTCGCATCCCACACTGAAGGAGTTATGGGTCAGGCGGCGAAACCACGAGCGCGACACAACTAATGAAATAGGGACTTTGGTAACGTGAAGCGACACGTGGGCGGAGGACTAGTCCCGGTCGGCCTATGGGAGTCCGTGTACGGGCCTCATTATCCCGGACGCCGGGTAGCCTATGGGTAGGATATCGGGCCTCCTCCTCGCGCGTGTCGTTTGGGTTTGTCGACCCCCTTCCATTCTAGGGGCCCATCTGCTAATGTGAATTGGAGTGAGTTTCCTTTTTGCGTTTTCATGGTTGGAGTTATAGTCCGTGGCGACCGTCAAAGTCAAACCCCTTGATGTTTGACCGCCTCGATAGCTTAAAGTTGTCTACTCAACCCCTCTGCACAGGGTGCAGAAGAGGGTGTGGTCTTCAACCGCGTATGGCGGTTGTCCAGCGTCGAAAGATTAACCCTCAAGGCGCGTGTCAGCCGACACTTGAGTGTCGAATGCCGCCCTCAAGATCAACGAGGACCGCATGGGTGTAAGTACTATATAGTACGCCATTGCCGCGACCGCTTGCGCACGTTCGCATTGCGAGTCAATATGAGTAGCTCTGCGTCTGCGCGACTTTTATATTAAGCCTCGCACGCAACGCCCATACGAATTTCGCATCGAAAGGTTATGGGACTGCTACTGAGGGGCTAGGAGCGTTGTCGCGTTGTTTGTGCTGTGCCGTTTCGTGTGTGCGTGTGTGTGTGCGTTCCTTTTGTGTCTGTAAAGTAGTGTATGCGTGGTAAGTGGGATATGTCCTAGCCGACCGACGACGAACCGCCCTTGGGACTTCAACCCCCAAGGTGTCGGTCCTCGTGCGGGTCCGATAGGCGGGCTACCGCGCGTACCCCCTATGCTACAGTGAACGAGAAACGCCCTCGTCTGGTCCACCTCTGCGATTGCAATCGAGAAGCTTTCGTACTGTGGACTGGTAGCTCGGCGGGGATACACCAACCGAAGGGAGGTGACAGTTCCCGTAAGGTGGAGGTAAGTTGTGCCTCGCCTAGGCCCTATCCTGTCGTAGGGGCTCGCGAGAGGTATGGCTGGCGCACTCGGCCGGAGCGGCCTAAGGAAGCTCCATTTGTGTGTTCGCGAAAAGGTTAGTCCAACTCCTGCATGACGCGGCCGAGAGGGTCCCGCGCTGCCACGAGCAGTGCCGGGCCGATGCGCTCGACAGATGGCGCCGTTGTCGGGGATAACGGAAGCCTACCGTTGTCCCTGGTGGAACGACATCTGGATACAAGTGAGAAAATAGGCATAAGAGAGTGACAAGTTTGGTTGAAGTGAAAGGTAAGTGATGAGGGACTAAGTATAAAAAGGGGAAGTTAGCGCCGGTATATGTGTATTTGATTGTCTGTCCGGTCCTAGCAAGAGCGTAAAGGGTGGCAACACTCACGACAAGGGTGAGGCTAGGTGAGAAATGCGGGCTAGACCAGGTTGGAGTAGGATGCTAAGTAGGTGAGTGCCTTTGGTTTGCTCTTAACAGGAAATTGGAAAAGGAGGCCTACCAAGATGTCGGAGGATGGTGGCGGTGGAAGGGTCCTGACCCTTGAGGACCTCATCGCAGCCCTAGATCGACATGAGAAGACTCCAAGTAATGTTCCGAGGGTTGAGACCTTCCACTTTGATGGGGAGAGGGTCTCAGACTGGCTAGACTTGGTGGAGCAGGCAATGGTGGGATAGTCAGATGAGGTGAAATTCCAGCGTATCACGAGGTACGTGCTCCATAGGCACCATCAGGAGGTGCGTGAAGGTTGTGGATGCCGCCCACGACAGTTGGGCAAGATTCAGGGAGAACATGCTGCGCAAGTATCGGTTGGGTGATGGGTTGCTTACCATCCAAGATTTTGAGGGAATGAACAAGGATGACTTTACCACGATAGGGACCTTCGTACAAGAATTTAAGAAGAAGGCAAGCAAAGTTCACGGGATCTCTGAGGAGAGGCAGTGCGCTATCTTTTTGGGACTGCTTACTGGGTCAGAGGCAGCCGAACTGACAAGTCATGGAGGAGGCAGCGCAAAGCTTTCTTGGGCCACCATCGATAGAGGAGTGGAGGATGGGAGTTTAGACTAGGTAGAGCAGCATCAGATGCGCCTGCAAAGGAGGAAGAGGAAGGAAAGGGACGCTACTGCATCAGGGACCCCGGGGGTAAAGAGGATCGTCACTGATGTGCTCGCAGCAATAGGCTATGGCCAGGATGCCGAGGCGCAGAGAAAGGCGGTAGCCGTGGTCCAAGGCCGAGGGAAAGAGCTGGGGGATGAAGGCGCCGGGCAAGAGGATTACGGTGGGGAGGAGACGGGGTCACAAATCCTTACCAAGGCCCAACGGAAGCAACACAATCTGTTGCTGGGTGCCCAAGGGTCTGGCAAAGGACAGCCCCCCCAGGCAATTGCTGCACCACCAGTAGCCGCCGTAACCACGCCCATATCGACAGGGCCGGCGCCAATGGGGCCGCCCCCGGCCTGCGGACATTGGGTACCACATTGTCAAGCGGCACCCTGGCCCAACTATAGTCATTGTACCTCGTGTGGAGGGGGCCAAACCCATACTGGACAAATGGTTCCATTCTCGGGTCCGTCAACGAGCGCAGGGCCGCCGAGTTTCCCGGCAACGCAAGGCCAATTCACGGCCCAACCTCCCCCCTCACAGCAAGCATCTCAGGCTAGTGTGGCGGGAGGAGGAGGCCAAGGGCAAGGAGGACAGGGCAATGGTGGTCGGGGACAAGGAGGCCGAGGGGATGGCGGACGAGGCCGAAATGGAGGGGGACGTGGCGGTAGGTGGAACAGCCAAGGGGGCCAAGGCCAAGGTGATCAGGGCAGTCAGCAAGGAGGCCAAGGGTATGGGAGACCCCGCTTCGACTGGCGGAACGCGACCTGCTGGCATTGTGACATTGTAGGCCACACGATTCGGTTCTGCCAGCAACGGCGGGATGATGAGCTTGTGGGCCTGATTTCCTCTTGTATGGATGGGGATATATACGACAAGTGGGGGGAGCACATTGACCCCAGGACCCCGGGAGGGATCAGGCAGGAAGCCCTCAGGCGGGCAGCGGCAGGGCCATCGGTCGCCCCGGCCATGTTTAGAATGTGGCAGGAGAGAGAAGACCCGTCCATAAGAATCGAAGAGATCACGGGGGATAGTGAGGAGGTTACGCAACGATTAAAGGCCGGGGCCATAAAGGAAGAGCCGATAATTGTTGAGTCGGATGATGAGGGGAGAGAGGATGAAGGGGAGCCGGTCGTAACCACCCTGGGAAAGATGGAAGATTTGGTGGAAAAAATGAGGAGGTACCCACGGAGGCTGAAAGAGTTATGCGATGAAGTCCAAGGGTGGAGAGCCGACCTCCCAAAGGTCTTCCTCTACGAGACCGGGCCGGGGCCGGCGGCTGGACAGCAGAGTAGTCCTAGGGTTGCCATAGCAGGGTCTGGCCACAGGTCAGGGATGATGTTCAGGCCGCCCACCCCGCATAGGCGGGCGCCGCAAGCGACTCAAACCAGGAGCCGAAGTAAGGGGGGCCCTAGTCAGCCAAGAAGCCAAGTGCCAAGTCAGGCACCCCCACGGAAGAGACCTGAGCCTGAGCGTAGAAAGGAGGTGGTTGAAGTCCAGGAAGAAGAGGAAGAGGATGACGACACGGAGGATGAGAGACTCCGTCAGGAGGAGGATCGGCGGATGGAGCAGAGAGCTCAGAGAAAAGAGGCGCAGGAGAGAGTCGAGCCAGGGACACAGGATGGCGTGCCCAGGAAGAGGAAATACACCGTCAGGCTGGAGGAGGACTTCGATGTGGAGAGGATGGTGGACCGACTCCTTGAAGGTCATAACGACCTTATGAACTTAAAAGATATTCTGACGTCCGCACCAAGACTCCGGGAAGAGTTGAAAGGGCGATTGTCTCGAAGGCTAGTGCCCAACGTGCACTTGAGTGTTGTCCTGCCCAGGGAGGTGGGATGGACACAAGTTGGGACGAGGATGGACTGAAAGTGTGCGGCATGCGGACTGGTGGAATTAGTAGTAAAAGAGAAGAAGTGCGTAGCAATGATGGATACGGGCGCTGAAATGAACATCATTAGGGAAAGAGTTGCGCTCATGCTCGGGATGAAGATCGACCGTGCAGATCATGGTGTGTTGCACGGGGCTAACTGCAAGGCAGTTTTTTGCGGCACCGCGCCGAATGTGATCATAGAGATTGGCAAGGTGCGAGCAAGGAAGTGCTTTTTCGTCATGACAGATGTGACCCATCCCATCCTTCTGGGCAGATCATTCATGTGCAGAACGGAGACCCTGATCTTCAACAAGCACGACGGAACGATGATATTGCTCCTGAGTGATCCAACTTGTGGGAACTATGAAGTTGTCACCTGCCGGAACACGGGGCGAGGAAGCGAGCGAAATAGGCCTAACCCCGACTTGTTCACCTATGTGGAATCGGAGAACGAGCGGCGGAGGCTCGCGGAGGAGTCCGAGGAGGAAGGCAGGGCGGAGGTGCTGTCACTAAGCCTTATGGATGTAAGTAAAGCTATGGAGATTGTGGCGGCACATGAGATGGCAGACCCGGAGGCCATCAAGGCATTGAGAGAGCATGTCTTGGAGAGCCCACAGGCAGGAGAGGTGGAACTCATCTATCGACTTTCTGGAGGAAGAAAAGGGTTTGCGATGGCACAGGCGCAGACGACAAGCCGACCTCTTTTAGGGGACGGCTTAAGCAGGGCGCCCAAAGATGGTACAAAACGGTAGATAGAAAGTGCCGCCCTGTTCCCGTGCTCGTTACGGAAGATGAAGAGGCCTATTACAAGCGGGAGCGAGGATTGATACGGCGAATGCAAGAGCAGGCGCTGAGGGATCCATGCCGCATCCATGATGAAAATGAAGAGAAGTTGATAGTCGGGGAGCCGGACTTTCTTTCACCACAGGAACGGGCGTTGATGGTGCAACTGATGAAAAAGAGGCACCGCGCATACGCCTTTAATGATGATCAGCGAGGGAGGCTGGATGTGGATAAGATCCCGATGATCCGGATCCACACCGTCCCCCACGAGCCTTGGAATCTAAGAGGTGCGCGATACCAAACCCTGATGAGGAGAAGATGGTGGTGGATTATCTGGATGGCAAGATGCACACGCATGTTGCCGGCTACTCTAGCGGTCCGTATGCTTCCCCTTGGTTCTGCTTTATTAAGCCGAACGGGACGCTACGGTGGGTACAGGATCTGCAGTGACTAAATGGAGTGACGGTGCGAGATGCGGGAGGCTTGCCGAACGCGGATGCACTGTCAGAGTCATGCGCGGGGAGGCCTATAATCTCACTTATAGACCTCTATTCCGGGTATGATCAATTTCCTGTATACCCGCCCGACAAGCCGGTGACGGCAATGCACACGCCAAGGGGGCTAATCCACATGAATGTGGCTCCCCAGGGTTGGAGGAATGCGGTGGCAATGGTGCAAAGACATATGATCAGGGCCATGCAAACGGTCAGTTTACACATCACTCAGCCCTATATCGACGACTTGACGGTCAAAGGGCCAAAGGAGAAAGAGGAGGACGAGTTGCAGCTCGGAGTGAGACGTTTTGTCTGGAGGCATATCCAGGATCTCGATCGAGTCTTGGGTCTGCTAGAGGAGCACAACCTCACTGCAAGTGGGCCAAAGTCCAAGCACTGCATGAGAGAAGCCACCATCCTGGGGTTTGTTTGCAACGAGAAGGGCCGGAAACCAGACGTGAAGAAAACAGACAAAATCCTAGAGTGGCCGGTGCCTTTCCAGACCATAACGGATGTGAGAAACTTTCTTGGTACTTGCGGATTTTGGAGGAGCTTCGTGAAAGACTTCGCCGCCAAGACTGAGCACTTAAGGAAGCTGGTGTGCCAGGACCAGGAGTGGGTTTGGGGCAAAGACCAGGAAGAAGCGGTAACCAGGATGAAGGGAGAGTTCAAGGAGGGAGGGTTGGTGCTGGGAGCGCCAAATTATGAAGGGACTGAAGAAAAGCCATTCATCATCGAAACGGACGCTGGGCCGACCGCATTAGGAGGGGTTTTGATCCAGGCGGATGCTGAAGGAAAGGAGAGGCCGCTAAGATTCGAAAGCCGTACTCTTAACACGACTGAGAGGAACTACTCTCAATTTAAGAAGGAGACGCTTGCGGTACTCTATTGCCTAAGGATCTTCCGAAATTATGTCTTTGGCAGGAGATTTATATTAAGAGTGGACCCTACGATGCTAGCCTGCTCTTTGAAGAATTATACACCATCTGACCCAACTGTCGCCCGATGGTTGACGCACATTTGGATGTTTAATTTTGAACTAGAGAGGATCCCAGGGAACAAGAACAGGGCTAACGGTCTAAGCCGTGTCAACTGGGACAGCATGGATCAGGGGTCGATCGAAGACACCCCGCCAGTTGACGGGTTCCTGGATCAAGAAGAGGATGTGCGACTCCATATAAACTAGTGGGCGCTGCGAGTACCCAGTTGTGTTAGCTATCCCATATGGATAGCACCAAGAGGATATGAGCGAAAGGCCGACTTAGTCCTTAAGCCCTTTCAGGAAGAAGATCCGTGGGGAGGCAAGGACACTCAGTGGATGATGAAGTTCGCACTGACAGGGACACATGGCTTGGTGGAGGAGGTGAGGACAATAGAGGAAGGGCCTACTCAGGTAGAGGAATATGAGCAGCTAATGGGAGGGATGTATCTGCTCACAAATACACTCATGCAAGGGGACTTCGACCAGAGAGGCTTGTTTAGTCATGAGGAAAACGAAATCCTGATTCCGGAAAGCCAGGATGACGAGTTCGAAGAAGGGGAGATTAAAGAGGCATTCCGGGTGAAGGAGTACGATGGGATCTATCTTGAGCTGGGTCTACTTCTATCTTGTGAAAAGAGAGACAGGGATGCTAGCGACAAGGCGCAGAAGATAAGGCACCTCTACGTGGTGAGAGATGAGCATTTGTTTATAAAACGGCAGGTTGGGAACCCCAAGCGGATTGTGTGCAGGAGGAATCGACAATTGGACATCATAGCGGCATTACACGATGGTATAGTAGGTGAGCACAGAGGGGTGAGTGCCACGTGCGCAAAGATAAGCGAGCTCTACCATTGGGCTGGAATGTTGACGATGGTCATCAAGTACTGCCGATCCTGTGAACCTTGCCAGGAAAGGTCAGCGCAAGGCCGGAAGAGCCCCTGCACCCAAGGTTGGAAAGGGAAGTGGGTGCGGTTGTACATCTAGACCTACTGTTTATGCCAATGGGGGAAAATGAGTGCAATTACATCTTCGATGCACGTGACAATCTCACCGGGTTTGTAGACGGGCGGGCCATCCGGACGAAAACTGGCCCGGTTTTGGCACATCACATTGAGGAGTATTACCTGCGCTATCCTTTCGTCAAGGAGTTCGTGATGAACCGGGGGTCGGAGTTTACTTGCAATGAGGTGCGAACTTTGCTTGCAGGGTACGGGGTAGTGGCCAACTATACTACGACCGCACACCCTCAAGCGAACGCTCCTGTGGAAAGGGGGCACAGTACCATCACGAATCTCTTGGCTAAGTGGACGGAGGGCAAGCCTGGTCAGTGGCCGAAATTCCTACGAGCGGCTTTTTTCGTGGAGAATATTACACGGTGAAGAGGACTACCAAGTATGCGCCAGCCACACTATGGTACGGGAGGCACGCCACCTTCCCTATAGAAAGCTTTATGAAAACGTGGAGGCGCCAGGACTTGGAAGTAAACCTGTCCTTTGAGGAACTGCTCGATATTCGGGCATGGCAAGTGGGAGCGGCCGAGGAAAGATTGCGAGAGGCCACTGGTCAGGTAGAGAGAAGTCGCATGGAGGATAAGATGAGGTGGGACCAAATGGCCCAGGTACGGAAAGAGCCCTTGGCAGTGGGAGATAGTGTGCTATTATATGACTCATCCCTGGAAAAGCAGTGGTCACGAAAACTTGACAAAAGATGGTTGGGGCCCTACAGGATTGTGCGATGCGGCGAGTTTGGGGCGTACCAGATCGAAGAGCTAAACAACACGGAATGGAAAGATTGGGTATCCGGGATGAGGCTGAAAAAGTTCGTGGCCAGGGAATAGGTAAAACCGCAGTCCCTCCCAGTCGCTGTGATCCCTCCCGGAGTGGACCCTCGTCCTAAGTATTACATACCATGCTTGAAAGCGATGAAAGGCTTGATGTGTCTGAGATTGGGTGTATACTTGCTCTGAAGACTGCCGAGCCCACATGTTGATCCTGTCGTGTGCCTGCTTATTTCGTTTCGCCTGATGTGCAGGTCTGACTTTTTGAAGGCAGTCATGCAAAGGGGCGGGCGGGGCACGCGGCCACGACAGAGACCTCTCGGGGCATCCGGAGGGGAGGAGCGGCATGAGCCCACACCCGTGTTTGATGACGACAACATCGAGCTCTTCTTGGACGCCTACCGAGAGCATGCAGCCCAAAGAGGATGGGACGTGTCTGAGAGGGTGCATCACTTGAGGGGAGTTGGGAGGTTCGAGGAGCCCATTGAGCAAATCAGGGAGGAGGCTCTGACTTGGTCGGAGATGGAAGCGAGGATGCAGAGACTAAGAGTTTTGCCTTTAGGGAGGGATGGGCTACCTATTCGCTTGGAGGAAGGGAATGTGGAGGAGTTCATCCCGGCATATGAACAGTATATGAGCAATCAGGGGGTTCCGATGGATGAGTGGGTGCATGCGTTACTCATTTGGACCAAAGGAGCGGAGCGTCCGCTGGCGAGACAAATTCAGGGTCGGGCACGAGATTGGGAGGATTGTCAGGCCTAGCCAAGGGTGGCGTTTCGGCGGCCGGAACCAGAGAGGCCAGAACCAAGGGTTGATAGAAGGCGGCGGAGCAAGAGATTAAGGGATTTGGAGGCAAGGGAGTTGGTGACGTCGAGAGGTGGTCGGAAGGCCCTGGCACAGCGGGAGGGAGGACAAGCAGGGCCAACTAGGGCAAGGGAGTCCTTCCCTGCTTGTGGCCTAAGGCAGGTGGAGTTCCATCAAGTCACAGAGGGTGACCTACTGGGGCCTTCGCCACAGACACCAGAGCAGAGGGAGAGTGAGGTACCAGCAGCGCCATTTAGGGGCCTGGAGGCCCACTTGGACGCGTCCCAGTGGGAGGCCCCTTCACCAGGAGAGAGCCCCACGGACCCATCACGGCGAGGGCAGACTCGCCCAGAGCCCAAAACAGAGCCGCTCAGATTGAAGGGGGTAGGTGCGGAAGATGTCATTGTGGTGGAAGGTGATACTCCCCCTGACTCCCCAACTCGAGCTCAGACACGGCGGTCCTGGCCAGAGGGCGTCGCGGAGCGAGACAGCCAGGAAGCCCCAGTACCATCACCAGAGGCCACTATGTCACCCACGCAGGAGGTTGAGGCGAGAGGGCCAATGGAGGGGTGGAGGACGGAGCCCCGCCTGGTTGTCGACTCACGTTTAGCCACGCACGCAGCCGAGCACCCTGACATTGAGGAGCCCAGCCTGGTTGGGCCATCATCGCGGCCAGCGGGTGCTGAGCTAGGGGAGGATTCGCAGGCTGCGACTGGGGAAGTCGCGGAGGCAGGCACAGGAAAGGAGCCAGACAAAGCCGCCCAAGCAAAGCATGCTAGGGTACGAGCTCGCCTTGAGGAGATACATGAGCGAAGGGACAGGATGGAGGCTGCAGGGATAGCCCCAAGGCCACCAGTCGCCCCAAAGACAAGTGAAGAGAGGATTGGCGAGTTGTGGGCCAGATATGAGGGGCAGAGAGAGGCAGCTCGCCAGAGGGCACGAGAGGCGGGCCAGGCAATTGAGGGTGCGGACGAGGCGATAGAGGTTGGGGAGCTGGGTTTTACCGCCACTAGAAAGGCTATCGAGTGGGTGGACAAGGAGATAAAGCAGACATCCATCGAGGCCTTTCAAAGGTACTCCCTGCTTAGTGATGAGTTGGCCCTTAGGAAAGACGAGGTGGAACAGCTGACGGCCCAACTCACAGAGGAGAGGGCCGAGAGTAGGGCCAGGCAAGCTCGCCTGGAGGCGAAGGAGGCTGAGTGGGAGGCAAAGCTCAAGGAAATGGCGGCCGCAGTGGAAAGACTTACCTCCACCAAGGTGATCGACTGGACTGAGCAGAGCAGGTACGGCATCCAAGGCAAGGAGGTGCAAGGGTTGTTTGGCCAAGAGGAGGCAACAGAGGCATCTCAGCAAGAGAAGTTGGGGAAGGTATTTTTGGACCCAGCTGAGGCAGAGGCAAGGAAGGAAGCCAACAACGGAAGCTTTGAGTTCAAGGCTCCCACTGAGCTGGCTTCACAGCAGGAGGCCGCTACTTCGGCAGATGCTCCTATGGAGGCGCTGACCCAAGAACCCCAACCTGCATCAGTAGGAGAGGGGGAGGCAGAGGAGTCACTGACAATCCTTATGGACGTACAGGAAGGGACTCTCACTGGAACGATGGAGCCTCCACGATTTGAGGCACAGGGGGAGGAGCCATCCCGCTTGAACGAGTTGGTTGCTTCCATGGAAGTGGATATGCCGCCAGAGGAGCCTCGGAAGCGGAGGACCCCGGAACACGAGCCAGAGATGGGGGAATTGAGAGCACAACTAAGCTCATGGGCGACTGGGACCGAGTCGGGAGGACCGACTACTGAGCAGCGACAGCAGGAGGCCACGAGCCAGCCTACTAGAGCCACTACTCCCTAGGCTCCGAGGCCCAGAGAGGGGGAGGAGGAAGCCATATTGGAGGTAACCCGCGAGGGCCGGCCACTGAGATTGGATACCCCTGAGTACCACCCCGAGGGAAAGATGCAGCAGGGGGAGTCAAGTGCCCAGGGAATCGAAGGGGGAGCTGAAAGACCGTGGCACCTACCCCAGAGTCATGAAGTGGGCAAGGAGGAGGAAGAGGTGTCCCCGTCGCCAGGGACCCAAAAAAAGAAGAAGGGATTTCAAAGGAAATCTGGGGCTATGTGTTTCTATTTTTTTGACGGAGTGCATAGGGCCCTGGACTGTCCTAAATTCCTTAAGGACAAGGCTGAGGGGCGGGTTACTGAGGAAGGTGGCAAGATGTATGATAGACAGGGCCGAGTGGTAGAGAGGGCTCCGGATGGGGGTCGAGCCTTGTTGTATAGGCAAAACCAGGAGGAGATGAGCGAGTGAGGGGCTGGTTCGCCTATTCGCCAATAGAAGTGAGATGTTTTCTGTACGTAGAAAGAATAAAAGATCAAGGGCATAGGGTATCACGAGTCAGATACGTGTATCTTAGGGTGTTGCATGCGACAAAGGACCAATGTACAATAAGGCTTGAGGTTATGTCCGTGCTGTGATCCTAGGAACGAGACTTAGTTGTGTGATACTTAGGACACCCGATCGTATTTGTTTTTTTGTTGTTTTGAGATCAGGGTTTACCTATGGGTGGTGTGAGAGTTAGTAACATTTAGGGTGTGAACCCGCTCGATATGAGAGGGTACAAAACACTTGAGTATTGGTGTTGAGATTTGAGAGATACCATATTGTTGAGTATATACTGAGTTGGGACTCTGAGGCTACTTCCCTATGTATGACGATCACTCTCACTCTCGCATGTGTGGCTTTCCGATGTATGATGATTTGTATGGGATTTGTGTGACAAACAACTCGTATGTTTATACCTTGTGAGTGAATGCAAACTGTCCACTCTTCGGTATACTCGTGCGACCTGCCCATGGGCAGATGCTAGAGCCGAGTATAAGGAGAGGGAGTGCAGTCTGTCTTGTGAAAGAGAGTTGTAAAAATTCTAGAGGGTCTATGAGTCCTTGGGACTCGAAAGCTTATCATGCCAAATGTTTAAGTATCTAAATTGTATTAGGGACCCATAAGTTGGCCCCTTGTGTTGTACTGTTGCCATGATTGAATTATACACTGTGAATTATTTGGGAGACTTATCTTCAGAAAAGGAAGATGTTTTACACAGGTCATGTGAGAACCCATCCTAAGGAAGAGAGGGATGGCTGACAGACCTATTGAGTGAGACCTCCCCTATAGGGAGGATGAGTAGTAGATCTGATGGCATGAAAAGCTGGGTTGGTAAGGTGAAAGACTGACGAAAGGGACCAGGTTTTACATGCCACTCGGTGAAATTTCTTGAGAATGTCGCAAAAATGTTTGCTTTTGAGAGGTGTCCCTGAGATGTGTGACCCTCTTACCCTGATCAAGTTAGGGAGTCACGGTCTGGTGGATCTGGCGGTGCCTTATGGTTGTGAATGTGGAGAGGTTGCCATGCCTTCGCTGTGTTGTCCCACAGAGAGCTGGTCGTTGCCTGTCATATGTGATGAGCCTATGCGCAGTCCCGCAGTAGGCTTGTATTTGTTGTGACGCACCGCCCGACCGCTTGTGCTAATCTCAAGGCACATAAGGAAGACCAAGCTAAACGGTAAAGATTTGGCACCACCACGGGAGTAAAGGCTTAATGGGTGTGGCTGCCTGGGAAGGTTTTACCCCTGTGGGACGGCCTGGGGTAGGAGTCGAGTCATGTGAGTCTTTTCAGGAAGTCCTGATTGAGTACCTATCAGGAGGAAGCCTATCGTGGCGCAACCTGGGAGGGCACCACCGCTGAAACAACAACCCAGTGGGCCGTAGATCTGGCCTGATCGCCCAGGCTATGGTGGGCCAAGATGGAGACCTAGCGCTTCCGTACTAGACTGCGGAAGACGCTGAAAGAGATTTAAGGGTGCACACAAATATGTGTCTGACTATGAGGAGTTTCTTGAGAGAAAGGCAAAATGCCTTCAAAGGTCTCAGTTAGGGCCCGCGTCCCCAGTTATGACCCTGCTTACCAGGTAGGGACTGGGGACACTCAACGAGAGGCCGGCATTTGTCTAGGACAAAGGGGCGAGGACGGGTATGAGGGCCTTTTTTGAAACTTATGCTGTAGTACTGATGCGTAGTACACCGGTGTCCTAGTGTCAAGACAATGGAGACCCAGGTTAAAACCCTGACAGCATATAGTTGCGTGGGCATGGACCGTTGGGGGCCTCGAACCTAAGTCTGTCGGCTGATCGGATTGGTTCCTTCTCGTCAGCATTGTTGTGTATGGAAGGATTGATAACTTTTTGATTTTTCGAAGCGACGAGGACGTCACTTAATATAGTCCGGTAGGCTGTCGGCGCGAATACCCTTACAAGGGTATTCGCCCTGGTTTTTGCAAGTGACAGAGGGGCCGCCGGCCCAGGCTTGTGGGTTCACACGGCTACCTGCGTATGGACCAAGGTTGTCTAAGTAGGTAGAGTGAGTGGGCGCGCAGTTTCAAGACGCGCGTGTGATTTTGCCCCTTTGATTGTACCACTAATGTAGACGTCCGGCCTGACTTCGCACCCTCGATTAGGCCAGGGGTTGGTAGGTTGACATTTGTTGGCCCTATCTAACCAGCGGCAGGGGCAGTATGTGGGGTGGTACATAAGGCAGCCTGATTGCACAACGGTCGTGTGCTTATCCATAGGCGGGGATGGGCCTGCGGACATGTGCCAGCCTCAGGCACTAGACTGCACCACTTTATGTGGGATGCAGCGCCCGCTGATCCCAGGCTTGGGCTTAGCCCTATAGGTTACGGTGTCAGGTTGCGGATACGAAGGTTCGGGGTTCGAGGCCAGCAAGCGGCAACGCGGGAGCAGCGGAGCAGCGGAGCGACAAAGTGAGGGGTAGAGGACTGCTAGGGCTATCCCCCTCGGCTTTTGCTGAATAGGCGGTAGCGGCGCTCGTGGTCTCGCCACCTGACCCATAACTCTTTTAGTGTGGGATGCGACGAGTACTGCGCGCGCGAACTTAATATAAGATCGTTAGGGCGCTGGGCTTACACATACTATCTCGCTACGCAGTTCTACGCGAGTAACTGTAATGACGACGCTTTATGTAGTGCCCATACCCAAATGGCCTATTCTGAGCCATGGGGTTATCTTCGATGCTCAGGCATTGGCTGAAGCGCTAGCTAAGGGGAGGCAACCCTTTAGCAAGCGCAAAACCGGCCTGAGGGTCTTTCCGCCTTTTGCACCCTAAGGTGTCCCAACGGGTGCGGGGTAAGACGGCCCCCAGGGCGGGAAGGGGTTTGGAGCGATGGTGAGTTGTCTGGCGCATCACCAGCGACACGCTAACCCTTCCGCCGAGAACTTTATCGTTCCACCAAGATAAATCGCAACAAGGAAGGGAAACAAGCCCTTTTATCGTTTATTAAAGAAAAACTCCTCTCGTGTTAGACTCGGGGTCTTTACGGCGCGGGCACTTCAGGCCGCGCTAATTCCTCATGTAGGTACACGTACACTCGCACATACATACGCACAAGGGGGATAATAATGTGACGATCACTTCTCACAATCATAGTGGGTCTCCTTCTGGTTATACATATATGTGCGACCGCAAGGCAGCCCAATCAAAACCCCAAGTCTCTGAATATACCTGCAATCACATCAAAAGTTAGACAAGAGTCCACACATTACACGGAGTCAACTCCAACCAGTTCATATACTCATACCCCTTCCTTTAGCCATGCAAGCCCCAACCTCCACCCAACCAACCTTAAATAAATACTCAGTACCTTTGTTAAATGGTCATTCAATAAAAGTCCGGGTGAAACCCTTAACAAACAAGAATATCACCAAGGCTAAAGCCTTTTAGGTTGAGTGTGAAGACCGAGTAGAAATTGAGACGTGAACCGACGAATCGGCAACCGACATGTTATCAGTGATAACAGATGATGATTTTTGCAGGATCAGCTGAACTAGCCCAAGTCCTGAATCAGATCGGCCTGTAACATAAGACAGGTCAACGCCAAAGACCAAACATGTAAGCCTTATGCGAACTATCTTCTATATGGTGGTTCTATCTGACCTTCCGGTAGCCAACTAGGTCTGAGCCTAGTCCTTAGTCAGGGCTCAAAGAAAWGGTAGAYCTCAGGTTKGGTTTTCCCTATACAGAGTGGACTGCCAACTCTGCCAACTTTCATAATATAATCTAACTCCTCTAAACTAAGAAAAATTTCAGCAGCACTTCCCGTAGGAGAACAGTCTTTCCAGAATTTGTATAAGCCTGAATATAAAAACGGGAATAGTCTTAGACTTTTTAAAGCTCAATTTTGTCTAATTCCCTGAATTAGTGAAAATTTAGGCAACACTCCCTTTAGAAAGGGAGACTTCCCAGATTCTTACTAATCCATATATGATTCAGACAGTTGAACTTTTGGAAAGTCAGAGATTTGTCTAACTCCTTGGATTTGCAGAAATTTCGGCAGCGCTTCCCGTAGGAAAAATGGCTTACCAAGATTTATACAAGCCCAAGTATGAGAAGAGTCCTCAGACAAATGCAGAAATCAAACTAAGTAAAAAAAATTATCTTAGAAAATGCAGGAATTGAATCTAACTCCTAC